>JAULKK010012461.1:0-10175 GCA_032355705.1 Rubia peregrina
TCTAAAATAAGACTTTGGGTAATAGTTAAGTTATAATAAATAAAAGAGAATTATGATTTTAATTTTTTTGTAAGTTTTAGAACAAAAATGTGAGTTGTCAAGAAATCTAGTTTAAGAAAATATTTTCAACTTTTATCAATATCCAACATATGGGGGAAAATATAAATTACATGTTTAAATTATTAATTTGGTTCTAATATTAATGAATGACTAAGTCTTGTAACTAAATAAAAGCTCAAATTTCACATAATATTAGTTATTTTTAATATATAAATATGTGGTACAGTATGGTAATACCACGGTAATATTTTCTCAATACCATTATCATACCATCAAAAATGTGTAGTACGGTACTACCATACCACATCATCAATTACCAACATTTTCGGTACAAATGGTACGTGGTTCGGTTGGTACAATATTTTGGCTCAAAGTGCCAACCATACATATTTCACTGCATTTGAACGCACTTTTTATAAGTGCCAAAATAACTCAAAATGTCAATATAAACCTATAAAATCAGAAAATGTTAAAATAACCCTATCTTTATGAAGTACGTGCCAATATAGCCCTGGGATGCGTTGAATTCAATTGTCGACGACAATTTTGACAGAAAATAGAGAAAATGATCATTTTGCCCCTGGATTAAAAATTGAAAAATTGAAAATATCATTCTACCCCTCCTTCTCTTGTTCCTTCTTCATTCTTCTTTTTTCTTCAATAATTCTTTACTTGATTATCATTACCGAAATCAAATAAAAAAAACCCCAACTGTCACTTTCGAATTCAAAATCGGATCCAAATTTTCATTGAAGAAGAAGATCAAAGATAGTGTTAGCGGATGGGTGGGCGACAGAGGTGTGTATTGAGATGGGTGGGAACGGAGGTATGCATTGAGAGGGGTGGGCGACGGAGGGCGACAGAGAAGTTGGCGGTGGAGGGCGATGGAGGGGTGGGCGTAGAGAGTGATGGAAGGGTGGCGACAGAGGGGTGGGCGGTGAAGGTCTGTATTGAAAGGGTGGGAAATGGAGGGGATTCTAGTACAACAAGGAATTAGGATGTCGGTGGCATTGAAGGAAGACTATGGTGGTGGGGTGGTTGTGGTTAGGGATTTCCTGTGGCAGTGAGGGTTTGGCGGTGACAGGGTGAGGGTTTGGCAAAGGTGGTGGCGGTGGTGGCTGTGGAGGGTGGGCGGTGACTGTGGCGGTAGTTGGCGGCGGGAGAGGGTGGCCAGTGGTTGGTGGCGGAGGTGGTGGTTGCAGAGGGTTTGACGGGTAGTGGGGGGTGGTGTGCGGGGGGTGGATGTTGGCGGCAATAGAAGGGGTAAATGGGGGAGGGGAATTAGCTGAAATGTTCGAGGGAAATTTTGTATTTTCTGGTTTGGTCAACAACCAAATAGGTAAGTCAATGCCGGAATATGGTTGAAAGGTTAGAGTTAGTTTGGCGCTTTCTGATTTTACAGGGTTATATTAGCACTTTCAGCTTAGGGGTAGGGTTGGAAAAGAATTTAACCATTTCTTTTTGTATTATTTCTTTTATAGTGTACGTAAACTTTTTTTACTTTCTAAATTTAATTTCATCCACTCATTTCATTCATCATAAATTCAAGCATCTTAACCTATGTTGCGAGACAAAGTCTTGTATAAAACTGTCCACAATTAGACTGGGGTCAAAGTGCAATTTATAGAAGTTTATATTGGATGTGGGGTCGAAATAATGACCCCATGTTTTTCTAAAAGTGCTAAAACAACCCCAAGTTCTTTGAAAGGGTTGAAATAACCTTAAGTGTTCGCGTAATGTTACTGTTATACCCAACCTACTCATGATCGGCGTTGACTATGCTTTTTTTTGCGATGGCCTTGCATGAAAAGACCAAAATAACCCTAGACACAAAATTGAAATTTGATGATTGTTTTTCCCTTATTTACGTCAGCCCCGCGGTTTATTTAAATTAATTACAACATTTAAAATTAAAAAAATCCACTCGTGTCTTCCTCCTGTCTCCCCATATATACTTGAGTCAGCACAATTAGTGGCGTATTAGTCGTCCACAGGTTATGAATCGGTCGTAACCGTTATGTCCTCCTGCATGTTTAGAACACCCACAATTTTTTCCCGATCCCAGACAACTCAAAATTTTGCATTGTGTTCATGTTATGAACCCTAGGTTGTATATGAATTAGGTTGTTGTGTTGGTTGTTGAAATGTTATATTTTTTGGACAATGTGAAGAGTGGAGACATCGAGCTGCATGCAGGGTGAATTGAATGCATTTTGAACGCATGTTTTGCAAGGTTTATACTATGAAAATAAATGTGTTTGTGTCCAAAACGGCGAGAAATCTTGGCAAACTATATTATGTATGTAATGTCAATGAGTGGCAACGATGGGTTGTGCACGATGCGGTTGAGTCTAGAAGAGATAGTGTTATAACTTTGTTGCATCCCCAACCCGATCTTCGTAGAAAGGTAATCAAGATGGATAGTGCGAATGAGGTTGAAGTCCAAGTGATTGTGCCTTGTCACGGTGTCCTTGCACCTACAGAGGATTGCAACTGTAAGGTGATTGTTAGGGCCTTGACGGTAGTGAATTTGGTGTTGTTGGGTGCAAACATATTTGGATTGTTGTGGTGATTAGAAATTGAATGCAACCGACAAGGGTCGATGTTGGTGCAAGCTGTGAGATGTGGAGTGTAGTTTAGTGTATATTGGAATCGGAAAGAAGCAATACTTTTTAATGGTGGTATTCATATGATGCTTTATAGGTTTATTTTGTTTGGTTTTAGGTTTGTAATGTTAAGTGTTGGTGTAATTCGATGTATGAAGTCTAATGAGATGTATGATTGAAACTAAATTGTAGTATTTCAATATGATTTGAACAACGTAATTGAAGTTGCTTTATACTATTTGGCTTGTAGCTTTGGTTGCTTGTGTCGCGTACTTCATCCATTTAGAAATGGCATTATTCTACTTAATTTAATATATTAACTATTTTTCATTAGTGTGGATTAAATAATTTCTAATCATTTTGCATGCATTTCTGCTTTGTGTGTGTATCTTTATACAATAGAAGTAGAAATGCATTGTGAATACAATAAAATTGTATAAATTGGCTTTATTTTGTTTTTTGTGGTAGATTATTTTTGCACCATTCATATGTTCAATGAAATCCTTAATGGCAGTTAGTTTTATTCATTAGAATGTTGCCATATAAAAATTGATCCAACCCTATTTTTTCTTTGTAAATGTCGATCCAACCCTGCATTTTTTTTAATGTTAATGTTGATCTAATCCTGAGTATTTTTTATGTTAGTGTTGATATGACTCTGGATAATGTGTAATGCGTATTGATCTGACCCCAACCATTATGACCTAATCAAAATTTTACCATGAAGTAGAAGTGGTTAGGAAATCATGAGGAAAGCACAGCTGTTGACAACCGTCAATATTCAAAACATATACAAAGAATAAAAAGTAGACTGGATCAATAAAGATTCATATGTTTTAATCTTATAGTGAACAACACCATACACTTAGTGTGGCACACAGTTCCTAGAAAGGACTGCAAAAACTAGAGAAAATGCTAATAGACAATACTGAAATTACAAAAGCTAAAAGGTTCCCTATTTGTGTAGTAGAAGAATAGGGCAACAATTCTCATTGATGCAAAGTCCACAAAAGTAACCCTAAGTTTCCATAGAGTGTGTCCTAATTTAATCAAGATAAATAATCCATGAAAGTTGGTTACACATAATCAAATTGGAGGCGACTATGACTGACTTCTTTTTTGTCTTCGAGGTCGTTTCTCGGGAGGTGGTTGTGATTAAATTCTAGTTTGCCTTCTCTTGTGTCTTTCTTTAGGGGCTGAATTGTGAATTGGAAGAGTTTGCATAAACTACAACATTGTCAGCCACACTTATCGCTAGAGTTGGCCCCAACAATCTAGTAACCCTCTCACTAACCAAAAAAGTCATGCCCGAAACATGGTTATGGATAGCCTCGTTCTTGATATTGGCATATCTCTTGGTTGCGCTGGTCCTAAGAACTATACCAACAAAAAAACATATCACGTCGAATTTATTGCAACAACATATCACGTTGAATTCACGCAACATATTTATCTAAAAATTACCTTAGAGTCAGACGAGTTCAGGGGGGAAGGGTCTTCGAGAGGCTTGTGTTCAACCAAGTTATAAAGCTAGGTGTCTCTGAGAACAGTGGCGGATCTGAGGGGGCTGAGCGGGTGCGGCAGCACCCGCTCGCCCGGTGACGGTAGGCTATACTGTTCATCTTAGCCCCGCCCAGCCCCCACCAGCCCCGTCCAGCCCCCGCCAGGATCCAGCCCTAGTTCCGCCACTGTCTGAGAACATAGGACATTTGTTGGCAAATAATGAATGCATGTTTTGTTTAGGAGTTATAATTTGTGAAGAATGGATGTAAAAATGAAAATAAGTTGTTCGGCAACAAAGTTTGCCTGCCTCATCGGTGTATTGGCGTGGTACATGTGCTTGTGTTTTATCAGCCCATGTAGGGAAATCAATCTCTTCACTCTCCTCCTTTTACATCTCTACTGATTGTTGGATTGGGGCATCACTTTCTTTGCCCTCATCAGCAACTTCTTCTGCCACCATAGGGATGTCATCTTCCAAAAAAAGGATATCGTCATCATTCCTATAGGACCTGATCTTCCTCCAAAATTGGGACGTCACCAACACCTCCAACCCTTCACCAAAGGGATTTCATCTTCCCTCTCATCTAGAATAATGGTATCACCATCCTTCTCCAACCCCAGCTTCCTCCCTCACCAAAGGGATTGCATCTTCCCTCTCATCTAGAATAATGATATCACCATCCTTCTCCACATGTGGGACCATATCTTCCTCCACAATTTGGACCTCATTATGCTCCTCCACAAATGGATCATGCACCGGATCAAAAACCCGAGGAACACTCGATGATACGCCTGTAACTTGGTTGCTCATTTCTCTGTCAACCGAATCTAGCATTCCAATCACTGGCCTCTCAAATTTGTCATCTGCATGGGGATATGAATCTGTAACGGAGGGCCCAAATACGGTGGTTCATATAACAAGATTGGGAGACTGCCTGGTGTAGCTTCATTGGTTGAAGGTTGTTCAACCGGGGTATTGTATCCCTCATTGAACTATGCACGGATTTGAACTAGTCTAAGTCCAAGTTGGTGTATGATTATTTGTGCTCTCATTGTCTAACAACACGCTTACATTAACCCCATCAATAGTTCCATTGAGAGTAATTGTTCTTTGATAGATCCACCAATAGTATTCAAAGTAATACACTTAAAAATCATCTAATACTTAACCCCACTTACCCCGACTCACAAACTTAGTTTCAGTTAACAATTCTTGGTCATCAATTCCACAATTAGTAAGTAAGATATCCTCATTCTCATTTGAAATTGAATTATGCCTGACTTGTCTAAATCTATACAATGACCCGGACCAAATTTCTCCCCACATTTGTTGCACAGATGATTATCCCTGCTGTACTTTATTTCTTGTGGAGTAATTAATTCTAGTAATTTTTTCATTACTATCATTCTTCACCCCATCAAAACCCCGCCAGTGGGTTTTTTCATGCATAGGTTTATGTACATCAACACTAGGCAACACATTGGTGTTTTACATCAAATCCAGGTCTAATTCTTGCGGAAAAGTAATCTCAAACGCTTCATGCAAGGTGTTAGGTTTTAATCCTTTCACCATTGGCTTTAGTTTATCCTTTAAACCACTAATAAAATTGGAGATAAAATAGGGCAGAGGTAACTTGGAGTCCTTACAAAGCACCGATATTTTTGAGTTCCTCGAATGCCTCTAGGTAGCTCCTCACACTAGTCCTTTGATACAACTCGTTGAACTCCTCGAAAGCATCGATCCCTGCCACCCACATTTGAAAATCTTGGGATTAGTGCATCACAAAACTCCATGGACTTGACTCCTTGGAACCATACAGCTCCTCCCTCCAAATAGATCTCAATTGACTCCAATCATGGAGGTTCAAATATCTGTTAGTAATTGAAGATTTTTTCACATTTTCTAATCCTTTGGTTTTTCACTATAAAATGAGGACAACTCCACCTTAGGGTGAGAATTTCTAGCACTTTTCCCAATTTTATCTCTCCAATCTCCCTGCCTAATTTCATATTGGCAAAACATCTTGGAATTTTCTGCAAGTAAAACACCTCGGGATTAATCAAAATCAGATAATTCTGAGCCACCTTCGATGTCTGCTCAGAATTAGCTTCTCCGGAAGATACCTCAGAAGACTTGTCTTTCACAATTTTTGTAGTTCCATCAGATTTGCGTTCCTTCTCCATACTCCGCATCATCTCCATAATTTGCTCCAAGTGTTTGCCCAAATCCGCTTTGATTTGCTCTTGAAAGCTGGATCATGTTGATACCACAGACTGATGACCCTCCGGTTGGTTGTTTCCACTGATTCACTGATTTTTTAGAACTTTCGTGCTTGGTTTTTCACCAGGAACGAGGGATTCTAGCTCCAATACGTGATTTTCCAACACTCTCATACGCGTATTATCCGTCATTGCTGCTGAGAATCGACTGCTCTTTTACCACTTGTCACGAACCCAAAGATTAAAGAGTACGTAAAGGTAACTTCATTGAAGAAACTCAGAGTTAAGATGAGAAAAGAAGAGAACTTGGGATGAGATGCAGAAGCTTTGATCTGCAAATTCCACATTCTATCAGATGGTTAATCCTTTCTTTAAAACGTGACCTCTTAGCTAAATAATAACTTCAGCTAACAGATTCCTAATCCCTAATCAGGTGGCTGGTTATGAACGGACTATAGCCTTCCCTTCCCAATGGATTCCTAAGATGAGCTTCTCTTTTGTGTTTGAAAAAAAGATCGTTGGTTAGAGAAAGGACTTCTAAGCCCTCTGATCCTGACATGTGTATAGAGATAACCCACGCACGAAGCTACACGCGAGCAAAAATTAAGATCAATTTTATTTTTTATAGCCCAAAAATAACCCATCAGTTTGACCCGTAAAATTTGTATAATATTGCATATTAAGTCCCTTCATTTTTTTATGTTATTATATAGGACCTTCGATTTATCATAAGGTATGGTGAGACGTCTCATCAAGTGTTTGTAGTTAGAGTGTGTATAATTAAATGTAGGCTTTTGTTAAACCCGTACCATAAACATAAAAATATATTGTTCATGAGCTAGTCCAAACCGGTAAAATGGATCAAATCGGACTGGACTACAAAGATAGGAACCAAATATATAGAATTTTGGTCCGGTCTCCGGTCCAAGATTTTTTTGGATTCCGAGTTCTTGTCCGGTCCGATCCAAGACTGGATTATTCCGATCCGGACAAGATGGACCGGTAACTTACTCTTATGTGTATATTTTTATGTATTTATAATTTAACTTTATGTACTAGCTTTAGATTTATTTCTGTTGAGCTAGTATTCTTCCATATTTTGAGAATTTTTTTCTTTTTAATAACTTCTTGTTTACTAACTTCTAAAAGCAAAATTTTAATTAATTTTTTTTTCAACTCCAATTTTTTTTGTAAAAGAATAAAGTTTACTACAATCCGGTCCAACCATCCAAAACCAGAATAATTTCGGTCTGATTCCGATCCTAAATAATCACTAACCGATGTGATCATCGGTCCAAGGTTTTTTGTGATTTCGGTTCCGATTCGGTCCGGTCTTTGACCGACAAACACCCCTTAAAAAGATCACTTTCAAAAATGAACAATAGCAATATTTTGAATTGTTTAAATTAATGAAATTAAATCCCTAACTAAAAATAGCACACGTATTTCCAAAAAGTAATACGAAATCTTTATTCAAGTCAGAAATCATTAATAAACTTACACTTTTAATTAAGTAACTGAGAAATATTTAATTAAATCAGCAATATTTTATTTCCATACTAAACTCAATTAATACACTAACATTTGGCCCTTGTCTGATGAAGAAGAGTACACAGAGCATATACACGCCCCGTGTATTCTGACCACTCCTTCTCTTTAAGCGTTCGCTCCCGATGAGTGCGATGCACGTGCAAATCAGACGGTAGTCGTGAATCTCACAGTTAACCTAGTTAGGACGGTGATCCGTGACAGTTAATATCGTTGCAGAACCAAAATCCCGGCATACATCTTCTTAGTTATGCTCGGAGTAGACGATGTATACAAGGTGGTGGTCGCCATGGTTCCACTCTACGTAGCACTCTGCCTCGGCTACGGCTCGGTAAAATGGTGGGGCATTCTAACCCGCGACCAATCCGACGCCATAAACAGCCTCGTCGCATACTTCACGCTGCCCCTTTTCACCTTCCAGTTCACCGCCAAAGCGAACCCGTTCGACATGAACTACAGCTTCATAGCCGCCGACGCCATCTCCAAGGCGATCATCGTACTGGTCGCCGCGGTTTGGGCCATGTGCGACAGCAACGGGAGCTATTCGTGGTTCATCACCAGCTTTTCTCTGTCCACCATGACCAGTTCTCTGGTGGTCGGGATCCCACTGGCTCGAGCCATGTACGGCCAGATCGGCGTCGACTTGGTGGTTCAGAGCTCCGTCGTCCAGGCCATCGTGTGGCTCACTCTTCTTCTGCTGATGTTCGAAATCCGGCGAGCTCGAACCGACGGAGATTCGAGTAAGGTGAGAGATTTGGAGCGGGATTCGGGAGGTGAGCTTGAGAAACCGGCGATGTGGTCGTTGGTGAAGGCGGTTTGGTTGAAGCTTTCCATGAACCCTAATACTCATGCATGTATTATTGGCCTCACTTGGGCCTTTTTGTCCAATACTAGGTATATTTTATTGATTCCTTTCTTAATGATTGCTTGTAAATTACATTCTCGTTTTTATTTTATTTTTTGTGATTGTATGTAGGTGGTATATCCCAATGCCGGAAGTGGTAGAACAATCAATACTGATCATGTCAAAAGCTGGAACCGGAACAGCAATGTTTAGCATGGGTTAGTGAATACCTATCAAACTGCACACTTCAACTTTCATTGAGTTGAAAAATGTTTGATGATTAAATATTAAGAATAATTAAAACTTGTGAAAATTTAATATTTTAAATTATAACACAATAGTACCAATCCAATTTTATGATCAAATAAAGATTTTTTGACTAAATGATAGTCAAATTGCAAGTTGAGTTGAGACAAATGAGTATAGAGCTCAATGTTCATTTCATCTGGAATTAATAAAACTTAAGCTAAATCTCATCAAATTGAGTTGAACAGATGAAAATGAATATGAATGTTGTTGATGGCAATAGAAGTTTAACATGAGGTGATTGTTGATTAATGTGCAGGAATGTTCATGGCTTCACAGAAGAAAATAATGGCGTGTGGAGCGAATCTAACAATATTAGGAATGGTGCTGAGGTTCATTGCCGGACCGGCAGCAATGGCCGTTGCTTCGGTGGCTGTAGGATTACGCGGCGATGTTTTACATACAGCTATAATGCAGGTTAGTAGGTTACTGTTTTATCCCTCCCAGACTAATTGTACACACATAGTCCTTCCGTTTCTATTTGTGGCACCGAAAGATCAAATGAGTGGATAAAATTGAAGGAATCTTGCCAAAAATAAAAAAAATCCAATAAGGTAAGCGTGCCACTAATAGAGAAACAGAGGGAGTACTATAATATACTCTCTGTCCCAACAGTAATGACCTATTTGCTTTTTCACGGTCATTAATGATCATGTTTGACCGTTAATATCTCTAACTACATATGGCGATTTCGCATAAAAAATTGATATTTAAAAAATATATGTTAAGATGAATTTAATAATATCTCAAATGATACATTTATTATGCATATATCAATTAATCAAATTTGACTTTAAAAATAGTAATTTGTCATTACTAGTGGGAGTATGGTGTTAATATTAGTAAAGGTGTAAACTAGATATATTTATGCTAAAATTAATCCCAAATGGTTGTAAACAAAATATATACGACCCAATTCAGTTTAATCAATTATAGTTTGATAAAATTTAAATGAATTTAGCTATATTATTAGTATGTTTTGTTTAACTTAGTTCAAACCAAATCTGTGAAAACATAGTGATCTTAGTTCCTAATTTAAAAAATATATATATAGTCCTTCACTGATGGCTATTTTTCTCCTTCCTCCT
>JAULKK010012469.1:0-10175 GCA_032355705.1 Rubia peregrina
TATTTGGGGAAGGATAAAATGAATAAAGCTATAATAGAAGCATTGATAAGGGAGGTGAAAGAGGTCCAGAAATGGAGTGAAATAGATGAGAAAATAGCCAAAAAATGCAAAGGTGGAGTGGATCAGGCTTGGAGATGGCACTAATGCATATGGAGATTGGAGAGGGGGGAAATAGTGGGATTGGAGATTATGGAGATTGGAGTTGATAAATCAATCAGCAAACATGAGGAAATAGAAATGGAGATAATGAGGTTTCAAGGGAAACTGGTGGGTTAAAGAGCTGAAATTGTTGAGGGAATAAATGTTAAAGTCATCATAAAAGGTAAGAAACTACGAACTGGAGCTAGGAAAATGCTGGTGGAGAATGTATGGGAGAAGGAGGTTTGGGAGGCTATGAAGAGCAGTGGAGATCTTAAAGCACCTGGAATAGATAGATTTGGGGCCAAGTTCTTCAAAATTAATTGCCAGGTGATCAATGCTGATGTGATTAAGGTTGTTCAGAATATTTTCAAAAAAGAGAGGATGTAAATAGCAGTAAACAATACTCTTGTCACACTGATACCAAAAACACTCTTCTGCAAACAAGGTAAAAGATCTTAGACCTATTTTTTGTTTCTCTAGAGTATATAAAATTATTTCTAAGGTGTAGGGAAGTAACAGAAATAGTTCAGGAAAACCAAACTGCATTTGTATCAGGAAAACTTATTTATGATAACATAATGTTTTCTTATGAGTTGGTAAGGGATTATAATAGGAAAGTTATGGATCTAAATGCTTAGTACAGATGGACTTACAAAAGGCCTAAAATACTATAAAGTGGAAAGCATTACAGGTGATAATGGGTGAAATGGGGATACCTAAGCAATTTCTTTATAAGGTGATGATCTATGGGTCTACTGTGAGTTATAGATATAGCATAAATGGGAAGCTGACTCAGTTTGTTAATGCTGAAATGGGGTTGAGGCAATGAGATCCAATATCTCCTTTGTTGTTTGTTTTGGTAATTGAGCATATGTGAAGGTGTCATCAAGCAGTGGACTGGAATGAGAATTTCAAATATTATCCAAAATGTGAGGAAATCATATTGTTTAACCTCATTTTTGTTGATGATGTTTTCTTATTATCAAAACGAGAAGTAAGACCAGTGGGGCTACTGATGAAAGCTTATCCAAATTTTGAAAATGAGACTGGCTTGAGAGTGAATAAGGCAAAATGAAAGGTATTTTTTAGGGAAGTCTAAGAGGCACATAATTAGGAGATATTAGAAGTAACAGGATTTGAAAAGGGTACTTTTCCTTTTAAGTATCTAGGTGCTCCAATTGGCTAGCAAGAGACTCACAATTCAGATGTGCCAATCATTGGTGAAAGGGATGTTAGAAAAATTGAAACATTGGAGTTCTCCACTATTAATCTATGCAGGAAGAGTACAGTTGGTGAAAAGTTTTATGTTTGATGTGGCTAATTATTGGCTTCGATGTTTTCTAGTGCCAAAAGTAATGTTAGAGCATGTTGAAGCAATCTGCAAGTCTTTTATGTGAAGTGTAGGAGGGAATAAAACAAAAAGGCACCTGTAGCATGGGAGAAAGTGTGATTCAAAATAACTGGTGGATTAAATGGGATATCATTAAGTGAATGGAACACTGAACCTATGGAATGCATGCAAGAAATCATATAGGCTTTGGATAAGGTGGGTGCAAGCTTATTACATAAAGAATAGGGAAATGACGGAAGTACAATTTCTAATTTCAAGTTCGTGGATGTTGAAAAATCTGAGTAAATGTAGAGAAAATATGAAAATGTTAGAATCGTGGAGTAGACGGGAGATGAGAAGAAAATCCAGCATAAGGGAAGTATGAAATGAACTTCTAGGAGAGCAAAGGGTGGAATGGAGCAGGATTTTCTGTGGAAACAATATTGCAAGACCTATGGCTCAGATTACTCTATTGATGGCATGTCACAAGAGGTTGGCTACAAAGCAAAGGCTGATGAAATTTGGGATGGTGGATGATGATAGGTTTGAACTATGTGGAGGTACATAATCTATTCAACATTTATTATTTGGGTGCAATTCACCAAGCAGGATCTGGGCTAAGGTACTAAAATAGATACAAGTGATGAGAAAACCACAACAATGGGATGAAGAACTGCAGTGGGTGATTCGAACACTACAACACAGTAGGTCTATTAGGACGCTTATATAGGGACATTTATACAAAAAAGTATCCTAATAAACGTATATTAGGATGCAAATAAATTAAACGTCTCGAACTTGTGTGACACATATTGAAATCGTCTATATATATATATGCAAATAAAACATTATAAAGTGACCCAACATAAAAAAAAATTGGGACATTTATAAGCATCCTAATAGATGTATATGAGCATCCCAAATAAAAAAAATTAATGGGACATATATAAGCATCCTAATAGATCTATGGGGACACTTATTAATTTTTACTTCTAAACTTAGACAACTCAAACTAAACTCTCCCTTTCAATCTCAACTAAACTCTCCCTTTCAAACTCATCCCCAGACCTAAATAGAAAGCCCCAAACCAACCTGTTTAAACCCAGGCATTTGCATTCCCATTCTCTTCAAAACCTTTCTCCGCATTTTCCCAATTTCTTTCACTCTCTCTCTCTCACAGTCACGTGCACTAAAAGTACAAAAAAAATCCCATGCTCAACACTCCCTCCCCATTTCTCGCTCACCCAGTCACACTCTAGAGCACTTGCAGAGGTGATTGGCCACTTGTTCATCCTGGACACGCAGGCCAAGGCCACAGAGCTGCCAACAACACGGCTGATTGCCATCGCGTGCGACAACATCGAGGAATTTCTAAGGAAGTACACGCCTGACCGCGGTGATTTAGAGATCGCTAGTAACCGCTTTACAGTCTTAATTTATATTGTTAGTTTTGTTTCGTTTCTTCTATACATGTAATTCTTCAAATTTAGCTTGTGTATTTTTTGTTTCCGTTAACTGTGTAGTTAAGAAATGTGGAGTTCTTCCTTTAAGTAGAAATTTTGTGTTGCACACTATCCATAAATTTAGATTTTTTAGGTTTGATTTCATTTAAATCTTATATTATTCTTTGAATTTGAATTTTTGTGCTTATAATTTGTTCAACTCGGAATTTTTACATTTTTTCGTGATTATTTTTCCAGGAGTTGATGTTTTTACTTGCATGTATATGATTAGAAATAAATTTTTGATGTTGTGTTATTTTGGATTTGTAGTTGCATGCAACGTGTTTGATATTTTATCTTAAAGGGGATTTGAGGTTATTTACTTGAAATTGTTTGATAATCGGTGTTCTCCCTTCGAATTTGGCTTCTCAGTATTCATCCTCGTCGCTGAGGGTAATAGAACATGATATATGGTCGAATTCCTCTAAGGATGATGTGCATGTTTTTCATGGAAGGTCAGAGATCCTAGCATGCTCGTGCTTTTACTTGAACAGAAAATTTGCAAATCTAAGTTTCCTTTCCTTTTGATGTAACCTTAATTTGTCATCAGTTGCATTCAGTGAATTTACTATACATATAGTAATTCTCATCATGTGGCATCATTCACACGAAACACATAGTTTTTGTGTGCTTTCAGGATCGAGGCTTTTCAGTATCAGACAAATGGGCTGGTGAATGAAGTTAGAAAGTCAGATAAATATGCAAAGGAGAAGTTGGGAATCATCAAAGATAAAGGAAACATTATCCTACAAAATTTTATGCACATTCACGATTCCTTGAGCTCCATTGACTGATGGCTACGAAGAACAAAATATGTAAGCCTACAATACTTTATAGTGACTGACTGTGAGAAATTTGTTAATGAAGCAGAGCATTTAATAGTGAAATAATCACTCATATGAATCACATATTGAGCATATCATAGTGAAACTTCGAAATCAACAAACAATGAAGGCATTTACCCATCATAACCAAAATCCTATATTTGTTCACTTAATGTTAATTACATAAACCTAATGGTTTGAGAGATGCTATGTATATAGTTATTATCATTTTCATTGTGGAATTTTTCTTGTGCTATTGATTGGGTTAGATTTTAGATTTTGTTATAAACGAAAGATATATTTGCTAATTGTTGCGGCAGAGAGAAGGAGTTTGGGAATGGTGTTGAAACATCCGGACAATGTGTTGCCCTTGCCGAAGACAGAGATTGTGATGAGGCAGGAGGATAAGCAATCCCACTGGAGCCGCACTGGTGATTCTGTTAATTTATGTTCCACGAGGTTTCTAAAAGCTTTGCTCATCATTTAACAGCTCGATACTGATCTTCGTGACATGGTAAATTTTTCCTTTATTTTGTTTTTGTCTCTAATATTTCCGTAGTTGCAAATTTGTGCGCCTTTTGTCTTTGTTAAACTAAAATTTTCTAAGTTTGAGAGAAGATGCAATAACTTGATGCATGTGTTTTGAGTTCTAAAACATCTAATAAAAGTTATGGTACCACTTGTGTTGTCGTGAAGGCAATTCCACCAATATGTTGTGTTGTTTCCTTCCCTTGTTATTTTGCGGGTTGCCTTACTTGAATTTGAAGTGTGAAACATTTGTGTTAGGCATTCTTTGCTTTGCTCTTATTATGTTTGATGTAGGAGAAGAAATGGCCCTCATTCTTGGCTCAGGTATAAGTTTGTGTGTTGAAAGTAATACTCATTCTTGGCTCTGATTAAATCCTTGAATTATGGAAATTAAGAAGGCTTTTGGTTCTGTGAGTCCAATCTTGAATCTGTTTTAACATGTGAGAATTATGTTATATTCATTTTAGAGGAACTATCTTGGAGATGAAAACAGTTATTTCATGATATAAAACAACATGCATCGATATTTTTGGTTATTATATGATGGCTGTGAAGTCGTAAAAACAGAATTACTGAAAGTGAAAGAATAGCAGTAAGCTGAAATGGAGTTATCTCGATTTTGAGGCTATTTTTCTGCTTAAAAATAATGTGACACTCTACATATATGCTATGACAAACTACCACCTGGCATACAAACATTAGCTATGTTGCTCACATAAGCTCCTATACCTTATGTTCTTGTAGTTTATGTTAGAATTTTGTTGCATTCTGAATCTCTTGGTACAACAGCTTTAAATTCAAGCTGGAAGATGCATCTAAAGTAAAGCAACTTGTAGGGTAGTCATCAGCCCTGCAGGTGTGGGAGCATAAGGAAACATGTACTTCTTGACTTGTATGTAAAGGAGAAAATGCTTTTGGAGATTTATTAATTTCGATATTTTTTGTTGCTGTTGAGAATGGTAGGCTAATAGTATTATAATAGGTTCCTTTTTAACAAAACTTGATTTGCGAAAGGAAGAAATCAAGAATTTAATCTTGACTTTCCTAAATATATAACACTTATCAATACTGCAGTTCAAGTCTTCCTCGAGGACCCTGTGAAATACGATGTCAAGTACCAGGTATCTCTTCATTATTCATGAGTGAAATATATAGCATGATAGCATTTTCTCAAAGTAATTTCTCAAGGTTTTTTTTTCGTGCTGGCTAGTGCTCAATCCTTTCTTATTCTTGGCCTTCTCGATACCACTTTAGCCACTAGTCGTACTAGACTACAGAATGGAAGTGCACAAATTTGACGATGTTGGTATGGTCTTCTTGTAATAATGAATAGGTTTACTTTGCAGTAGTTTATGTTAGCTTTAAGTATTAGTGGTTATTTGTTTACAACTTATAGAAATTGTATTTTGCAAGTTTAAACATAATTAGTAGAACGGTTTAGTGGCAATTATTATTATTATGTAGGTTAAACTACAATTATTTGAATATTGTGGGTTCAGTTGAAATTATTGTAGTTTTGCAGGTTTAATTGCAATTGTTAAGGACAGTGGATTGAATTGTAATTTATTTTTAAATTTTTTATATTACTTTGTGATGTTTTTAAGTGTCGGTATGTTTCACGACGCTTTTTGGGCATGTCAATAAAAAATTATGCTTGAAGGTGTCACAATTATATTAGTGACACGCCAGATAGAGTCACTTTTACAAGGTGTCACAAATATTTTTTCGACACTTCTAAACATCATAAATCATCAAAATAATTGATACATAAAAGCGATCCGATACATAATTATAAATCACAAAAAAAGTGTCCAAATACGTTAATTTTATGATTAAAAAAGTCCCAATATGTTTATATTAGGATGCAAAAAAGAGACCAAATATACAATTATAAATCTTAAAAAGCGACCCAAAAGAGTATAATATGACGCATAGAAAAAATCCTATATCTTTTCTATAGGGTCGCTTAATATAGCGATTCATGATCTACAGGGAATTGCGATAACGGGTCGTTTATGAGATATATTTTTAAGCGTCATATCAATGCAAGCGTCACAATAGAGAACTATTATGACACATTTTAGCGTCCCAATAACCTTTTATGTTGTAGTGGAAGATGCAAAGGGAAGGGGTGGCGAGCTACATTGATGAAGGCTGCAATTACAGAAACATTGTATGAAGTGTGGAAGATGAGAAATAAAATTTGCTTTAAGAATAGAGATGTACCTATAAATGAACTAGGGGTTAGAAAAGAAATTTTGGAAAGTGTAGTGTATAGAGCATGCATGGGTGCAACCTAAGTTTAGAGTGCAATGTGCACATATTATGGTTGAATAAAATGATAAAGAGAAGGAGGGAACATAAAGTTTGTAACGTTTTTATTTGGGAAATGAATGAAAGTCTACTTTTTAAAGTTAAG
Source organism: Rubia peregrina (assembly GCA_032355705.1). Lineage (NCBI taxonomy): Eukaryota > Viridiplantae > Streptophyta > Magnoliopsida > Gentianales > Rubiaceae > Rubia > Rubia peregrina. Next base: position 6,745 of record JAULKK010012469.1, read on the forward strand.
AAAAATTGAGAATTAAGAATTAGATCTAATTTAATTTCATGAGAACTGGAAAAAAAATTACTTAAATATAGTTTCGATTATGTTATATGTTCCTTGATTTAGTTTTTGATTTCAAGTATTTTTTCGTTGTCTTCGCAAAAATTTCTTGTCTGCGCGTTGCTTCAGAGTTTCTTGTAACGTGGTTTTTTTCTAGAGGTGTAACCGTTCTTGTTTAATTTGTATAATAACCCCTTATTGTTGTACCGCCCTTTATTTTGTTTGTGTTTTTAAAATGAGTCATCTCTTGAAAGACGGTTATTTCATAAACCTTGGAAAGATCAAGGTTAAAAGTGCAAATTAGAAAAAATGAAGATAAAATTTTCAGGTTGTATGAATCAAGTTATAAACGTTATAGGTACTACACGTTGTATAATAAACTTTTAATATTGCAATCAAGACATTTTACCTTTTATTATTCTAATTAAATCTCATCTTTCCACAAACCGTATTTCCCAATACTTTGCCTTTTAAAATAGTAACCGTAATAAAGTATGTATATTTTTTTTAACAAGTATTTATAGTATGATTCTTAAATTTAAAGATAGAAGATTTGTTATAATTTTTAAAAAATTATCATTGAGATAATCTCCTATTAGTCAGTCTAACTTTAGGTGGGGACCAAGGAAAACTACCTTGCTATAGGATTTGGGGCCCAGGCTTAATAACTTTTTTTGGCACATTATTTGAAAAGGGTGAGAAAATGGAGGAACTGTTGTGATAATATGTAAAGAAAATATCTAAATGATGAAATAACCGCTTTCTCTCTCTAATCTCATCCTCCCAAATTTCTTTCAAAATTTGCTCAATCTGAAGCTCATCAAACTGTGACGCAATCTGGACAATTTCTCCTCCAACATCGACGATTTCATCTCCAATCTCCACGAATTCAAACGATAAGCATGGACGAAGCTTCAAACAACAAAAACGTTGTAGATTAGACCTGGTAAATAAATTTCTTCTAAAATCCACTTCAATTTATTCATGAATGTGATAAAAATGATGTTCTAATTGGTTGAATTGATAAGAAAAACAAGCAGAGTGAAGCTCACCAGAAAAATTAGGTACTTACTCTGATATCATATCAAAATCAGGAACTTAAACTAGGAGCTTACTCTGAGGAAAATGAGATTCTGCAAATCACGGTTAATCAGAACGCAGAACTGAGGCTTATCGTTTCAAATATGATGTCTATATAGACAATGAGATTTAGTGTTAATAAGGCGATGTTTGTATTGCAATACAAGTACATTCCGATGTCACTAAGAATCCTTGATCAGTATATCTACATCATTATATGAATGATGTTCCCTTTTTTATGTGTGAAGAATATAGCATGAGTTTCCAGTCTTTCTTATTGATGTTTATGTTTATCCTGATGATATGTGAAGTTTATAGCATGAGAATTATGGGTTTTTTACTACTGTTGTTTAGTGTATATGATCATAAGGTTGCTGGGTTTTTTTTGTTGAGTTATTTATAATATATCATGAGGTTCTTAATTTTTCTACTGAGGTTTACATATAGGTGTTGAGGTTCACTGCTGCTCCAGTTTGATATTTGTAAAACAAGAGCTGATAATGAAATACATGGGGTAGTTGTTTACGAAAACTTGAAAGGGATGATAGCATGAACATGTGAAAAGTTAGAAGAACTATATTGCTTCCACTCAAAAGCAAGAGGTTTCAGCATACAAAAATCAACAACACGCAGGACAAATGACAAGAAGTTGAAGGGTAGATATTATACTTGTTCTTGTGAAGGCCAAACAAACAACAATTTTGTAACTTCTAAAGTTGAGAATAACAAAATGAAGAGGAAGGAATTATTTCTAACAAAATCAGGATGCAAAAATAAGATGTTTATCAAAATGGCTGAGGATGGCATGTACACAGTCCATCAACATTGTGTAAGTCACAATCACTAACTCACCCTTCCTCAGTGGCATCATCTGCACTGAAGTGAAAGGAAAATAGGCATTGAAAAGGGAAAAAGCAATCGAAGCGATGGAACAAGCTGGACTGACACCAGCAGATGGATACAGGTACATGGTAAATGATGTTGAAGGTGAATAATTAATCGAGAACACCATGAGGGATCACATCAACTATTTGAGTTGACTCGCAATGAAAATAATAGAAGCTAGAGATGCTTAAAAATTGATTGATGTATTCACAGAACATAATGAAAAGAAGAAGGTTTTTTATGGTAAATCTCGAGAGTGAGGGAAGAATTCCTGCACTATTCTGCAGAGATTCCATGATGGCTGAAGATTTCAAGATATATGTTGATTTGTTGTTTTCGATATGACATATCGAACCAACATATACAACCTCATCTGCGCTCCTTTTTTTTGCCTCAATAATCACAGAATGAATGTCATGTTTGGATGTTTCTTCATAAACGATGAAACTGCAAAAACTTTTGTGTGGTTGCTGAACACATTCAAGAAATCTATGGGACAAATGAAACCTATCATTATTCAACATATCAGGACCAGGCCATGGAAAAAGACATAGAGGTGGTATAATCTACATTAGGGCTGCTTATCGAGCGAGTCGACCGCAAGCAGAGGGTTGCTCGACTCGACTCGAAAACCTTTTTACCCTTGCTCGACTCGAGCTCGATACTCGCGAGTTCGATTATAACATGCTCGAGCTCGAGCTCGTCATTGCTCGATTGCTCGACTCGAACTCGAAGAGCTCGAAAACTTTTAAATTTGCTACCTCTTTTTTTATCCCATTTAATAAAATAAAGTAATTTTTATTTCACAATTAATCTTTTATATATACTATATTGACATATAAGTAAAATTGAATAAAATTCGGTTTTGGGATAATTCGGATCTAAACCGAATAAACCAATTAAACCGAATAATTCAATCATTTGGGCTTTTTAGGCCCATATGTTGTTCGGTTGCTGCACAAAAATTTTACTAAAATAGTTGTTCGTTTGGCCCATAATTTCGAAGCCATGTTTAAACATTAAATTGCCTCTCAATTGGGCCTTGCTAACTGCTTAAGAAAGAGGAGTGCATCCCTATTTATAGGAAATTTCTACACAACACTTTCACATGTTTCCGATGTGGGACTTATGCTCCCGAATACTGTTCTTCACATTTGCTTAATACTGCTCTTCCCGAATACTGCTTCTTCGATACACTATTAAGAAAAGTTGGATGCAATTATGATCTACTTCCTGTTCTTCGATAACTTAATACTTAAAGGCATTATTGATAAATTTAATTTTGTTTCATCTATACACATTTGCTTCATCTACTGTTCTTCGATATCTATTGTAAAGGCATTATTGATAAATTTAATTTTGTTGTTTTAAAATTTAATTATTATATATATAATTAATTTAATTAATTACAATTCGGTATTCGGTTCGGG
>JAULKK010012480.1:0-10175 GCA_032355705.1 Rubia peregrina
ATCCAACATTCCAAATTATGATAATCATGATTTTGTATGCATGTTGACACTTTTTCCCCTTGTTAGGTTGGTGGAGCTGCTGTGGTATTTGAGTATCAAAGGAGTGCTCGGTCAGAGGCTAAGAAAGAGGAGGCACGCAGGCCAAGAAATGGAGGTAAACATTGCCTTGGTTTAACACTGTTATTTTGTTAGTTCCATACAGTTTTAGTATTCATGACTGTGGTATCTGTTTCAAGAACTTGTTTCCATGAACATGCATTCTCAATCCGCCAAGTAAATTCACGTCTTTGGTTGTACGAATTGTCAAAACTTTATGTAGATGCAATTGTTTTTGTGATCTTTTGACTTTTATTTTGATCGAATGGATGGCCTCGCCCTGTGTCTGTAAACTTAGCTACATTGTCTAAATTCTCTAAAACATTTAAAAAATATCTGCATGATAATGTTAAAATGAACTCGCATACAGTTCAAGAATGTCTTCCTGATATATTATGTTAATTTGAGGATTCTCAAAATGCTATATGTTTGGAAGAAAGTGTTTCTGCCATGCATTTGGGAATTTATTCTTATATCCAATTATAAACCCTATGAGACCCTATGCATGTTCCCTTCATGTTTGCCCCGGTATTCTTCTAACAGGCATGTTGAACTTCATAATGCATAGAATCTGCTGTATGAGTATAACTGATAATGGTGCAATTATGCTCGCATAAGTATGGATCTTCTTGAAATGATGATACTGATACATTAGGAAAAAACTCATTTGAAAGTCCATGATAATAGCAATGTCTGATGTATAGTCTATATCCTTTTTTTGTTCTTAAATCTTTTACTCTCGGTTGTTTCTGTGGCTGGAATCGTGGTCTATGCACATTACAAGTATTTTGCATTTGGGTTAGAAAGGCTAGTTTTTCGCTGACGATGTCACTATTTTCAGGAAATGAGGCAACGAGATGATGACTTGGCTAGAGAGGTGGAGCTTCTAAGAAGCAAGCTGCTCGAGATAGAGCAGTTAGCTCAGAAGCGTGGACTTGCTGGTGTTATTGGCTTTAGACCGGCTCAGGCTCAGGCTCAAGCTGCAGAAAGCAAGTGAGGCGCATGGACATAAGTTTTTATTGTTCAGGATGCCTTCATCACAAACAACACATCCAGATCTGATTCTTGTGGCCAACGACATGGCCATTCTGTTCCTCGGTTGGAGCTCCAACAGTTTTGTTTAAGTTCTTATTAAATTCGTAAATAAGCCACTCCAATTCAATTCGAGGACTAATTGCATTGGGCATAAACCGAAAGCTGGTGAATCCGGATTAATTTGTCAATTTCTTAGACACATTTGATGGAAAGGAAGAGGCCATTCTGCACACACATGTGGTGGTAGATCACATATGAGGGAGTTAGGGAAGCTGTGTAGAGCATTTTCTCTGAAAAATATGTATTTGGATGATGATGATAAGTAATAGCAGATGCTGGATTTTGACTCCTTTCCGGGATGCTAAAGCAACATTCCCTCTATCCCATGCTTAGTTATAATACATTTTAAAAGTTTTTCAAAATTATGGGAAGCTTATTACAAAAAATAAAAATAAAAATAAAATTGTCCCATTAATTACATCTATTCTAAAATTATTTCATCTAACGATTAGTCGGTATAAAATAATATTTTTGTGATTGAAAATAGTCTAGTATATAGATAATTTATCTGCTTTGTTATTATTACAAGTCTCTTGAAAAAATTATATACGTGTTGACAACATTCTTTTATATTGTGAAAGAAATAATCGTCGAGAAGTAATTGTTGTAGAATGTTTGAGAGTATTTTTCATATGAAAAAATTGACATTCTATTATAAAATCACTTACTTTATAACTAATGAATTAATTTGATGTATGCGTTTCATTGATTGCAATGAGCTTCTCATAATTTTAAAAATTCTGTTAAAATATTGAAATATAAATAATTATAAGGCAAAGTCTTGGGAAAGAAAGACGGAGTTTAATTGAAATAATAAAAGATAAAAAGTCTTAGTTGCAATATTAAAATTTTACTGTGCAACGTGTAGTATTTATAAAGTTTATAACCCGATTCATGCAACCCAAAATTTTATTCTGATTTATTCTAATTTACACTTTAAACCTTGGTCTTTCCATGACTTATAGAAAGACTGTCTTTCAAGAGAAGAACTTTAATTATAATCCAACATTAAAAGTTATAAGAACGAAGTTTATCATAATTGATTTATCCTTGAAACGGTCTAACACGAGAGACTCTCCACAAAGAGAACACACTATTCAGAGTTTAATTTTAATTACTCCCTCTGTCCCAGCTTAAATTACCCACTTACTTTATGACACTATTCTTTATCAAAGTTTGATCGCATATTTGAATAGATATATAAGAAATAATATTATCCTATGTGATATTGTTGAATTCGTCGCAACAAATAATTTCTAAAAAGTAACTTTTTATTTGTCGTTATTATACGTAGTTAAACATATTAATGGTCAAACATGTGTCTCGAACGACATGCAATGATTGGGGGTAATTTAAACTAGAACAGAGGAAGTAGTAACTTTCTCTCTCTCTCTCTCTCTCTAAAACCTCCTGCTCCCAACGAACATTTCCACTATATAACGTACATGTGGAAACTTCCGGCCAGACGGCTCTGCTATGGATCACATCATTCGCTGACACCCTGAAACAACCGAAACTCAACCCTGATTTGCTCACTCTTCACCCCTCATTTAGCTACAAAGGAGAAGTCATCGTGCTTTACCCGGAAGAGGAAATTGACCTCCTCGCAATCTCCTATTCTAAAGCCCTAATCGGCAAATTTAGCAGAGGCAATCTGTCAATGGAGTTCCTGAGAAAGCAATTCCAGACCATTGGCTTCAAAGGTCTGCTCAACTCTCCGCAATGGATGATCGATACATAAGAGTCACTTTCGACCATGAGGAGGATTATCGCAGGTGCTAGCTCAAAAGAACTTGGTCCTAAGAGGCTCAATCATATGAATCCTCAAATGGACCAAGCACTTCGACTACGATGTGGAATCCAGTTTAGCTCCGGTTTGACTCACCGTGGAATTCCCCCCGATACACCTTTTCCACTCTCGGGTTCTTAAAGATATTGGGAAGTTCTAGGTGAAATGCTCTTTATTGATTATGGTGTTGTGGCTACTGTGGGTGAAGCCAAAGGTAAAAACATCGATGAACCCCTTACTACCGCTGAAACTTCACACGTAGGAGAATCAACCAGCTAAAATGACAAGGGCAATCCACAGTCCATCAAATTTCACTCTCGTGCCTCACATCAATCCCCACTCATCCACTTACCTGCCAACACTGAACCATTGTCTAAGGAACACCTGCATCAGAACCATGATTCAACCCCAGAAAATGTTCCAGATTCCCCCCAACCTCCACGTCCAACATATTTCAAAATTTTAGGAGGATGACCATCTTGATGAAGAAAGTAAAATATGGATAACATCATCCCGCATTCACACATGAGGCATAATGGAGATGAATCGGAAAATTGACCAGGCTCAGATGACCACATGGATCCAGACAATGAGATCAAAGGCTTAAGTACGACGCCATCATCTCCTCAGAAAATGGATATCAAGCCTACATTCAACAACGGCACCCTACGTAGTAATCAGAATAACACCCTACTTAATAGAACCGCCTCAGACCATTCCCCTCTTTTGCTGGAAATTAAGGATAGGCAAACAACATCTACAAAACCATTTAGGTTTCAGGATATATCTTTTCCAAGTTTCTGAGGATCTATGGCTAACAGGTAAAGACCACATAATTTTCGCCCGTGGAGAGATTCCTAATTGCATTTCCACCATATTTTGGTGGAAAAGGCATCGATGACTATTATGGAATATGAATATTATTTGGAATATGAATATTATTGTAATATTACTTGTACTTGTAATTAGATTAAAATTCCTTTTCTAGTCTGATTTAGGTTCTCTGTACTAGTATATAATGTAACCCAGATTCATGAATACAGATATAACATTATTACCCCGTAAATATTCTTCATATGTTTATGACCCGATTAATACAACCCAAAATTTTTATTTTAATTTCTTCAAATTTACACTTTAAACCTTGGTCTTTCCATAACTTATGGAAAAACCGTCTTTCAAGAGACGGACTCTTTATTTAAATGTACGATCAAATTTTGGAAGAGAATAATGTCACAAAAGTAAGAGTGCAAAGAGAGATAGATGGAGGGAGTAGTATAAAATGGTCGCGTTGTATATTGATCTAAACATTATACAGTATTAAATTTATTATCCCAGGATTTAAGCTGAAATCATTAAAAACAAAGATCAGCATGCCAGGACAAACTAGTCATTTTAGCTTGTGGAGTAGTATAATATTGAAATGAAAACTGTGAAATATCTGGCAACCATTTCCATGTTTACATCATAGATATGTTGTCGACAGTGGCATTCCTTGACCAAAGGGATCTGTACTCACTCCCATCGCCAAAACATCCGCCCATAAATCTATATATACGCCCATAAATCATCCCAATTCTTAAACACTCATTCATCATTCCACCGATCTCGCAGATCATCGTTTAAGATATATACATGGTGAAAACGGAGCAGAACAGAAAGCCGATCCCTTCTTCTTCCTCGCCTTCCTCGTCAATGTTGAAGTCGAGAGCTTCTGCGAACAAGTTCAAGGGCGTGAGAATGAGAAGCTGGGGATCATGGGTTTCGGAGATCAGAGCACCCAATCAGAAGACACGCATTTGGTTGGGCTCCTACTCGACTGCAGAAGCCGCCGCCAGAGCCTACGACGCCGCGCTTTTGTGCCTCAAAGGATCCTCGGCCAATCTCAACTTCCCGATCTCTTCCTACAATGTCCCCCACTTCGTGAATGACAACGTTGTAATGTCCCCCAAGTCCATTCAGAAGGCTGCGGCCGCGGCAGCGGCTTCCCCTTCTTCGCCATCGCTGTCGGTAGCCGACGATTTGGCTCTTGCACCAGCAGTTTCGGAGGAAGTGCTGAACAGTACTTCCAGTGGTCCTCAGTGGTACAACTTCGATTCTCCTAGGTATATGGATATGGTTAATGACATGTTTTTCGATCCGATGATGATGATGTCTGAAGAGCCCCACGAAGAAGGTGATATTCTGCTGTGGAGTTTCTGCTGATGATGGATGATGTTTAAACTCACAGTTTCATTCTTTTGTTCATTTGTTTTGTTTCATTTCCTATGTTTATTCGTTGGATGATCTTCAGTTATTTGATGGAGACATTACTGACCTATGACAAAATTCATTTATTAGTCGCCAAGTGTACTGTTGCTTTTGAAGTTTCCAGGAGGTGAAAAGAAAGTTTGATTAAAAATAAGTATGTAGACTATATAATATATATATAGACAGAGAGAGAATCCCTGAAATTTCCTGTGAGTTTCTTAAAACGCATCAATAATGAGCTGCACATTTTTATTTTTCATTTTTATGACATCTCCATAATTACTATTATCAAAATTGCAATTGCGTGGAAAGTGCATCCTAATATGGGGTATGAGTCTATGAGTGTGCTTATGAAATTTATAATTTATTTTATTTATAAGTTCTTTCACGATTTCGGTAAAGTGTTAAAAATCAATTCATATTAAAATAATAAACTATTTTTAAGGAAAGAATAACAACTGATCATCTTGCTGTAAAAAATAAGTCATTTACTTTTAATTACACTTCTACTAAACAGCTTGACAAAATTTGCGAAGTCATCTCTCGAAACAAAGATAGGGTGAGAATCGCAGCACGACACGAACCTCGTGTTAGATTTTAATCCGATAACTATGGATCGAAAGGCCTCTGGATACAAAAATAAATCAAGATAACAAGATTAAAACAAAAAGAGATTACAAAGATTATATCTAGATAGAGAAAAACACTTACTTAAGTATCAGAGCCTTTAGCCCAGATCCAATTCGAAACTTTGGTTGTAGAATTCTTGGAGAACAGTGCCGATTGTCGTGAATCTTTGATCACGACCATTATTTAGAAGGGACTAATCACATCATTGGCGCCATCTGTTTTGGAAAACTATTCTTGTTAAGTTATGGTAGTTTTCATCATGAATGTACCTACCTCAAAATATCTTCAATAAGATTGATACATATGTTATCTTGAAGAACTATGAAGATAAAATTACATGTTAGCTTGAAGGACAAGATATAAAATTCACATTCCTTTTAGTTAAGGAATTTGAGGTAGTGAAGCATCAATGTATAACACCGTTGAAAATGTACCTACTCTCTCAATAAGATAGTTGCACATGTTATCTTAAATAACTATACAATAAGAAATGGTTAACTTTTTTATTTATAGTACATATGAAACTCTTTGAAATGCAAAGGAATGGATTTAGTCTATAAAAAGGTTATGGTAATATCACATTCCTCCCAAAACATCTCTCTGTCTTGAATAACTAAAAGTTATTTTTTATTTTTATATATATCTTGAAAGTAATCGAATTTCATTACTTTGATTATTCTATTTCCATGAACCACCTCTTAAACGCATAATTTCACATAGTATGTGACATTTATTTTGGTGAGGTTTTAAATTTATTTGATAGGGTGAGAATCGCAGCACATGACCATATTTGATACACTGCCATCAATTAGTCATATACACGAGAATCTAAAACTTATTAACATTTTAACTTGTTGTATAATATCATGATCTCGTAATAATATTTTTTCTAGTAAACACATCCATCATTGTTGCATGTAGTTCAGGAAGCCTGAAATTTATAATTAATGTCTTGATTTTTGTATGTGATATTTTATATAGCATAACTAGTGATGAATTATTATCACACTCTTGAGTTATTCTATACACATATATGTTGTAATTCAGTAATCCAGAGCTGATGTTGATAAGTAAAAAAAACAAAATATCTAACATAACATTGAACAATTGAGCTGAAGAAAAAGATAGGAAGATTTACCATTGATTTAAGAGTGAAGACACATGATAAAGAAGAGTAGATAGGCGACTAATTGAGGGTTACCGGAATAAACCACGATCAATATAAGAAATCTGAGGAGATCTCGAAGGAACTCTGTGCATGCGGCAGAATTCTGCGGGTGTGGCTGGTTGGAAGAATTGTTGTCCCGGTCTAATTTTATTTATTTTCATGTCCTGTGCGGGAATTTCATTTTAAACTTATGATTGCAATATCATTAGATTTCAATCAATTCATCATTCAAGAGCGCACACACACCTATATATATATATATATATATATATATATTATTTTGGTATAAAAAACTAAACTTTTTGTTTCATTTGACATTTGAAGCCATCGCAGATTCGGTTGTAAGATTCTGAAATCTTGTTCTTTATTATTTTTGTTTGTTTTGATTCTCTTATACGTGAATTCATTGGATTGTGTTAATTTATTAAGTCCGAACATCCAGTTTAATTGATTCTGTTCATATTGCTATGACTTTTGTGGTTTAAACACTAGATCTATTAAAGTATCAATTCATAATTACAAGAGTGTATGTTTGTAACTTATGTGTATTGTAAAAGTTAATTGTAAACCTTTAACATCACATTCCAGGAACTATGATTGGTGATCATATTACAAAAAATACTTATCTCATTTGTGCTAAGACTTGACTTCAAATTATGTGGAACGTTACAAAATTCCAAAATGGCTCATCTATTTCTTTTCACCAATCTCCATCGGTCGGATGGTGACCATTTCAGGGTCTTCCACTGTTCGATCCTCTTGCGAACTCATATTCATTACATCTTCAAAATTGTCGAATAATCTTCTCCGATGGGGAATAATCGGTTGATACAAAATAACCTTAGCGGGAACCTTTTTTGTAAGTTTCTCTGCAGTGTAAACATTGTCAACCACATCCACCTCCTTTAGTTTCTATCTTAGACTCTTACATTTCGGGAAACAATTGTTTACTTTGAGTAATCTTTCTTATAAATAATACAGTCATTATGAGAGAAAATCTTCTCATATTCCAAGCTCATAGGACATAAAATTTTTTCACTTCATAAACAGTTTTTGGTAGTATGTTGACAATTGGAAACATTGTTTTTCAAGATTTTCAATAGTTCGGAATATCCAACATCGCTATATGAATACTCTTCTTTGGCATTCATCAACCAAATTTTGGCCTTCAATACTTCCATTCCTTCAGGAAACCCTTCATATAATAGAATCTCATTCTGCGTGTACAAAGAAGAAATCCATTACCACTATAGTTCTTCACCACTTCCTCAACAAACTCATCCAATCTATCATCTTTGTTGGCTTCTTTATTTCTTGGCATGGGTTTGTCGACATTCTCCCCATGAAAAACCATGTGGTATATGTATGATCAAAGCAATGAAAATAATTCATCACTCAAGTAATCAGAAATTTGATGTATTCCGATGCATAAGAATTTCTTACAAGGATAATATGCATATGATAAATTCTCCTTCACGGCATTTGAAAATGCATACTCTATGAAATTAGCTAAATGTTCTTGTGATAGGATGGGAGACATCGCTACTGCACCCACCAAAGATGATATTTTACCTGCCCCAATGTTGCTAACTACTAAAAAGTAGCTAGTTGTGATCCTCAACGGAGAAAAGGTTCAATTAGTTAAATCTCTATATGGTATAAATTATACACGAGCGTCACCAAGTGTATGGTGTAGGGGGGGTGTGGGGTTGTTTGGAAATATAAATCATCAACTACCAAATTAAGAAACTAAAACTACCTAGCATTCAAAGATCACAAAAGTTATTAAAAATCACAGTAGTCAGACTGAGGGGCATTTGTTCACATGTTATGGAATATTCATTGATCCTCGATTTATGCTCAAATCTTAGAAGTAAGTTTTACCACATTTCATTGATTACATATTGTGGAGAGATTGAGTCCCCGAGGCTTACGCCTCTCATCTTCTCTCACCTCCCTGCGGCATAGCTAGTGTGCGTGTAGACACGCCACACAAGAAAACCTACCCTGAGGTTAATCTACACATAGAATTTCCGTAAAATAATTACGGGATAGCACTAAACATCGGGACCCAATGTGAATAACGATTCTAGACGAAACTCTTACTTTCTAGAACATCGGTCTCTCAATTTTACCCTCTAAACTCAGTGTTCATCCCGGTGGTCTTAGTGTCTATGTGACAGAGAAATAACATTTGAAATTAGTCATCAACCATGATGCAATTAAGTCTTAAAAATAATCACGTTATAGTTTTGACTCTTAGCAACAACCTCACACTAACAATCAAGAATAATTCAATTCCATTATCAAGAATAATCTAATCAATTAATCAATGATTATGCTTAGTTGTCATTCCAGAACACAATCTTAACATCAATCAATGACCAAACAGATAAAAAGTCAAAATCTTTCTAGGTTAATTCCCAAGCCTAGAAATAAATCATGGATTGGTCAAAGTTTTTTTCATCCTAACCTTAATCATGTAAAAATCATAAGTAATAAACAAAAGCATTTCTCGAAATAATAGGAAATGGGTTGGAGGAATAAAAAAATCTCACAATCTTAACCTAAACATGCTCACCAAATGCTCACAAGTTCTAAGTTTGCCTAATCTAGTGATACCTATAACAAATAACATACATTAAAAATAATAAAAGAGAAATAATAAGAAAATTCAATGTGAAAATAGGGGTTTTACCCATAAGTTCGACTCTTTATCTAATGGGTAAAAGAAAGCTTTAATAGGTGGGAAGAGGGATAAATTTTAAATGCAATAGTCAAACCCGAGACAACTGGTGCTCCTGGACTGTGCACTACTGAATTGCCTGTGACCTAAGTGTCTTTAGGCCCAAGGCTACAAAACTGAGCGTTGTGGACCATGCACTATTGCACAACCCGTGACTTGGGAGGAAACTTCTTGTGGTTGTTGCTCTTCTGATTTTCATGGATCATGCAATAGTGCATGATATGTGATGATATGAATCTCCTTGCAAAGACTCAGGATTGCGGAATATCGGATCTTTGAACCGAGCAGGAATCTCACCCACACTACTGATTTGCACAAAATTGCAGCACCTAGCCCGCAGGGTGCACTTAACTCTGACTTGTTCTCTAAATAGCTCGCAGGTTTAGATCACAATGGTTCTT
>JAULKK010012489.1:0-20012 GCA_032355705.1 Rubia peregrina
CTACCTAAATCTAGCAATCTTCCAACAAAAAGATAACAAAAGAGATGTTAAATGCTTCGGAAAATACATGCATTTGAGCTCTCATCACAATACAAGAGGGAAAATCACTCATGGATTCGCTCAGAAGGTTACCAAGACACCCATCAATACAAAGGCACTAGTGGAGAAGGCTTCATTAAAGGCAGCGTTAGAAGGTGGTTCTGTGTATTTTTTTTGTAAAACCGTGTTTGGAAGGGTTTTGAACTTAGAACTTATGTCATTCGGTCCCTCAGAATTCTTAAAAGCGGTTCAAAGCTTAACAAAGGCGGTTAATCTATAATGTCCTTTGTATGTTAGAGATGGAACATTGTTTTGATAATAGTCACCTTTAATTAGTTGATTATTAAAGGTGGTTGTGTCGTAGTGTTTTTGATCATATACGTTCTGAGTTCAGAACAAGGATCCGATAGTTGTTCCAAGTACATGACTTCTCGGCTGTCTCATAATTGAAACAACATGTATTCTGAGTTCAGAACATAATTAGTTGAGTTGTTACAAACTTGGAAGAACTTTGGGTTAAAATAGCCATCAAATTTTATAAGCCCGACCTAAGTTCCAAGCTTGGAACACATATAAACAGTAATAAATGCAGCCGTTCAATCTCTTTTTACATAGAAGAAGTGAGTTGAAAATTTTAGGGCACTTTTTGGAAGTAAAAGACTAAGGTAATTCTACATCTTCAAATATTACTACCTAATTGTACTAATGATTTTAATATTTATTTAAGCTTTGCAATGTTTTGAATTTGGGTTTTGATTTGAAAATTTTCTCATCGGAATTTTTTTCATATATGTTTAAATGGGTTTGTATGTTATTTTCAGATAGGCAATGGATAAAAATAGAATTCATCGAGAGCAACCTTAGGAACTCACCCGATTACATTCGTTTAGTTTAATAATTCATTGCGGTGGCATTTAAACATGTGGCCAAAATCAGTGTCATGCGTGCACGATGCCTATGTAAGGATTGCAGGAGTGATACATATTTAGGGCGGAAGAAGTTGCGTGAACACCTTATATTTGAGGTTTCCAAACAAGTTACATTTGTTGGATATGGCACGGGGAGGTACCGATGGATAGCAGTGGAAATGTTGTAATTAAGGAAAGGGTTGAATTAGATGGTGACGATGGATTTGATGAGATGGTGGAGGATGTTGCCATAGAATTCCATGGTAAACCCGAAGTCCTAGAGTCATTTCTTAATGACAAGATTAGCCCATTGTACTTGGGTTTAAAACATTCAGTTTTAAGCGCCACGATGAAAGTTGTGAATTTGAAGGCCAAATTTGTTTGGACTAAAAAAGAGACGACCAAAACTCTAGAATTGGTTCAAGAATTTCTCCCTGGAGGAAATCGAATACCTGAAAAATATTATGCCACTAAAAGAGTTCTTTGTCTTATGGGTTTAGAATTGAAAAAATCCATGCATGTCTGAATGATTGCATGTTGTATAGGGGGGAGGATAAGAAAATCAAAACATGTCGGGTATGTGGTGAGTCTCAGTACAAGTTGAAGCGGGGTGAAATTGTCGTGTGTCTGGAAGTGGGGACTGTTTTGAAGAAAAAGATACCTGCTAAGGTATTATGGCATCTTCTGATAATTCCACGGTTGAAGAAGTTGTTTGCTTTGAAAGAAGATGAAAATTTACTCTGATGGCATGCAGAGAGAACTCGTCTGGCGGATAATGTCATAAGTCATATGTGAGCAATGAAAAAATCTTAATGGCATATACTCGGAGTTCGGATCAGAATCTCGACATTTAAGGTTAGGAATTTCTACCAATGGAATGAATCCATTTGGAAACATTAGCAACGCATTCAATTATTGGCCCGTAATGTTGGTGATCTACAATCTCCCTTCACGACTGATAATGAAAAGAAAATACGTTCTCTTATCCATGATGATCTGGGCCCCAATCAGCTTGGTAATGACATTGATGTATATCTTGCTCCCCCTAGTGGATTTCTTTAAGTTGTTCAAGGATGGAGTCTATACCTATGATGCTATCATGAAAGATATGTTCACGATGAAAGGCCTTTTGTTCTGTACCATAAACGATTTTCCTCCTTATGAAAATTTGTCGGGGATTCAGCGAAGGGACACTATGCATGTCTATTTTGTGAGAAAGAAACCACATTTTTCAACTTAAGCATGGTTATAAAATTGTTTACCAGACACATCAACATTTTCTCCCCGAGGGACATTCGTGGATTTTTGCCAAGAAGTGGTTCAATGGAAAGGCGGAGTTGCGAGGAGCGGATGAACCATTAATGGGCGCTAAGGTTTTTGAAAAAGTTGGAGGATAGCCTAATAATTTTGGTAAGGGGAAGCGAAAGTTGGCAGTTGAAGGTAGTTGGAAGAAATGCTCAATCTTCTTTCGTCTCCCTTATTGGAAGTATTTGGATGTCCAACATTGTCTTTATGTAATGAACATAGAGAAAAATGTTTGTGATTCTTTGATTGGAACAATTATGAATACCCCAGGTAAAACTAAAGATGTATTGAAGTCTCAAGTTGATTTGGTTTACATGGGTATTAGGGAATATCTTGGTCCTGTTACTGATGGAGATACTTGTTATCTCCCCCTGATTGTTATTCCTCGTCTCAGATGGAGAAAAAGTTGTACTATGAGACACTGAGTAGTATGAAAGTGCCCAGAGCTTATTCTTCAAATATCAACACTTGTGTATCGCTAATAGATTTGAGTTTGTGGGATCAAAATCACATGATTGCCAAAACATGATGTGGGAATTGAATTCCATTGCGATCCAGTCGCCGCTGACGCCCCCTTCATGATTGTGTATTATAAAGCTATGTTTTTTCCCTTTAAGATCATATGTTCCAAAACCATTAGTGTTGTAAAGCTTGATTGATTGCAAATTATGATTGTTAAAGTATTGTACTGAATGGAGATGTGTTTCCCACCTTCATTCTTCGACATAATGGTCCATTTGACTACTCATTTGGTTTATGAGATTAAACTATGTGGTCCTGTATTTTTACAATGGATTCATCCCTTTGAGTGGTATATGAAATTTTTTAAACATTTTGTGAAGAACAGGTATAGGCCAGATGCAAGTATTAAGGAGGTTGAATCTGTGGGGCTTCCCAGTTCCAAGCATGAAGGGTAGTTGAAGGGAATAGGGATTCGATAGGGTAAGCTATTTAACCCCGGTGTCGAGGATTTGTGCACTGCACATTTGTATGTTCTTCGAAATCATGAGGAGGTTGTCCATACATTAAGATCTACATGGATGAAATTCGAGTGTTCAATCCTAATTTCAATGAAGCACGAGTTCTTCAACAACACACTAGAACTTCTGCTTCATGGCTACGATCTTACGTGTTAACCGACCAATATCCAGTTGCAATCAAGTTGTTGTCTCAGAGACCTTTGGGCACCGTTCTATCTTTTGGGGGTTATGACATCAATAAATTTACATTTTCCACAAAATCAATGGATTAGAAAGGAGTATCTCAGAATAGTGGAGTTTCACTTGCTTTCGAAGCATTGCATGTTTGTAGTACATCCGACAACAATCCATTGTAGGCCCATACGTGCTTTTTGGTACTCATTACAGAAATTTGGGAGTTTAATTATGTTACAATGAGAGTGTCGGTTTTAAATGTGAATGGGTTAATTTAAACAATGGACAAAGAACAGAAGATTTAGGTTCCACGTTGCTGGATCGGAGTCGGTTGGGTTGGAGAGAAGATCAATTTACATTGTCCGAACAAGCTCATCAAGTTTTCTATGTAAAAGATCACATCGTTCTATGTGGTAGATTGTGGTTGAGAGTAAAAGGGATTTCATGGAGGAATATGGACAGGATGATTTCATTGGTTTTGGTGCAAACATTGTGATTGGATCGAATGAAGAAGATTTTCTCATAGAAGAGGATGACGCGAGCTTTCATGGGTTCTTAGATCACACAGACCACGATGAAGTTATATGGACAACCAAGGAAAAATGAAAGGAGGCAGAAGGCACAAAAAATGAAGGCAAAAAAAACAAGAAACATTGTAAGGTAAAAGTTTAGTGCTATTTTGCCATGCATTTTGATGATGACCATTCGCAAAAGAGCCACTTCCGAGCTCGGAAGCTCTTCGGATGGAGTGGTTAACTAGTACGTTTTCTCTATATCCTAACCAATTTGTAAGTTCATTTCAATGCAATTAAAACCTCATACATGTTTAGGTGAATCAAATATTTTAAGTTCAACTTTGTAAGATTGAAAACATTAAAGTTATCAAATTCAACATCCACAATAATAATTTAACATCCAAATTAATTTAAAAATTGAATATCCAAATTTCACAGAAAATTCAACATCCAAAATCGTTAGGCAATTCAACATCTAAATGAATTAGAAAATTCAACATCCAAATTTGAAATTGACATTACACAGAAGAGCATCTCTTGAGGCGTGACTTCCTAGATTCTTTCAATTCTCTCTCATAAACTCTTTATCATAGACTTTAACATTTACCATAACATTTACCATAGACAATACGCTCATCAGGGACAGGTTCATCCAAATAAAAAGATTTTGGTCTACCAAGATCATGCAGTTGTCGATGAAAATACTGCAAACTACATTCCACGGGGTCCATCCTAGGATTTTCATCATCAAGAGGCCACTCTCCCATGTGGTAAACATCATCTAAAGGGTTATTCTCTAGTTGTGGATATATATCCTCTGGTCCTTTATAGGGATAATCTATAATTTTGTTTATAATCCACGGGTTAAGCTCTATGTTGAACTCACTGACTGTAGTCCAGTAAGCACCCCCTCCCTCAACCTCATGCAAGTTGCTATAAAATTGGAAAAAATTCATCAAAATAAAAAAGGGTTCATTCATCGTCAATAGTTGCAGGACATGTTGGCCTTCAAATTTTTTTAACTGGGTTGGCTAACCCTTTGCTACGGTAAATGTACAATTCTATGATAAAAAAGCCATCACCTTGCCACTATCTCTCAAAGCATCGTAACTATTTTCCTATTGAAGAGATACAAACCTTCTCGTGTTATAGCCGAGGTTCGTGCTTCATCCACATCTAGTTGGTTTTCACCTCCGTCCACGTGCACTTCCTCCAGCATTTGATGTTGACATAATGTTCCATAACTTCACCTGCCCAAAATAGTTTATGTATTTGAGAGCTTTTTGGTTCTGGCTCCAGAAATAATTCTAAGGTTTATAATTTTGGATTTTATGAATCCCGATTTGGAATGTTTTATAGGATATATAGTTCTGAGCTTGAAACAATGTCTAATTTTTGTATTGAAAATTTGAGAATTAGTTTCTAGCTCAAAACAAGTTTCGTTCCATAAAAAATTCAAAGCACCAAAATTTGGTCCTAGATTCGGAATTAACTCTTTTCCTACATAAAAATAGATGCCCGGTAAAAGAACAAGTCTAGCATTTGAACAGATTGGGATCAGAATGGACATCAGGGCTCAGAACAGATGTTCCGAGCTCGAAACTAAGTCCATTCCATAATATATATATATATAAGAGCAATATGATGGAAAGTCCACCATTTGAATAGATTTGGATCAAAATGGACATCAGGTCTCGGAACAAGTGTTCCGAGCTTGGAACTAAGTCTGTGCCATAAAAAATAAACGAGCAATATAAGGGAAAGTCTACCATTTGAACAGATTTGGATCATAACGGACATCAGATCTCGAAACAGGTGTTTCGAGCTCGGAACAATGTCTATTCCATAAAAAAAATAAACGAGCAATAAAAGAGGAATTCCAGCATTTAAACAGATTGTGATCGGAATGGACATCAGAGCTCAGAATGTAGAAACTGAGGATTTTAGGACAGGCATTCAAGTTAACAGACATTATTCCGAGCTCGGAAGTGTGACTTGTCATTTTCCCCCCAAAGGACAGACAAAGGTTCGGGCTTGGAACTCATTCAAAACTATGGTCACCTATGACATACCCTTCCAATTTCAAGAGCATTAAAAATTTACCAAATCTCTTCCAATTAACAAATATATCTACTATCATAAAATGCTAACTAGCTTTAAATACCATAATTAAATAACAATTTCGTCAACATAAAAACATAGAAATTCCATAGTTAAAAATACAACTTGTTCTTCAATCCGCAACAAAACCCAAAGACAAAAAATAGAAAACATCAATTTGTTCTTATGAGCATAGCATTGTCAAAACAACTTAAAAAGTACTTAATCAAGAATAATTTCCGAATGGCTATCATAAATTTAACTTATCTTCTTCTTTGTTCTACTCGTTGTCCATCGCACCAATTTCTGAATCGGTTTGCTCATCAGCATAGCCACCTGCCTCATCTGCCTCATCATCTTCCTCATCATCACTAGAGTACTCGGGTTTGAAATTAGGTAGGCTTCTAGATTCAACGAACTTAGAATGTCTCGCTTCCCCTACTAACACCTCATTGTTATCCAAACTAACACCCTCCTTGGTGCACGCCAACTATTTCTTGAACATAGCCATCCAACCCTTCTTGGTACCTACAACATCGAATTTAAGAGAACCGAAACAATCTAGTTATAATCATGTAATGAAAAATAATTTGTATGACAATTTTTTTTGAAGGTCTTGATTTCAATATACTTACGAGATGAAGATCCTTCAGCCATGTCCAATGAAGCTTCCCTTGATTGCTTAGCAGCTTTGGCGGAATCTCTCGAAATTAACCAAGACTCGTACCTATCGTTATCTCCCAACACCAAATGCTTGTGATCTAACCAAGCCTAATCATAGTAGTCCAAACGGAGTGTCTTGTCAACAAGGATCACTTTCCATTTCTTTATCAACGCAGTTATCAAACCGCCATATGGGAGATCTTTATTTTTCCCTGCAGTAGCCTTAAGCATGTACATCAAGATTGTATACCTAATATTTAATGTAACCCCTCTACAATGTAGTAGAACAAAATAAAGTTCCCGATGGTTGGCTCACATGCATAACCCCCTGACGGGAGGATATTCCGGTAGATCCACTCGTACACTAACCTATACTCAACACTTAACTTCACAACGTCAAGCCCCTCAGCTTACCCCGAGACTTTCCTCGTATGACCAAAATAATATCGAGCCATAACGACTGGGCATAGAGGGGTGGCCTCAGTAATACAAGGCCAATTTTGCTGATGGAATATTTCAATTAGATACTGGCTATCAACCGGCCTAAGTTTGCTAGGGTTAGTGTACTCGCTACCTAGGGCTTATGGACGAGTTCTTCTAATTTCAATATTTATCAAATCCCAATGGTTCCAAATATGCAATAAGAAAACCTAGGCACAGAGGCACAACGTCCAAACTATGGATCACTTTAGGATTAGTGCATTTCCTATGATGAAAATCCATATACCTTCAGTCATCTGATTCATTGAAGAACAAGCCAGAGCTCCTGATATCCTGAGTTGGTTGATGACTCCGCATGGAAATGGTACCCCCTCCTCCACCGACATCTCGACCTCTATACCTTGGCATTGTAGATTTGGGATTTAGAATTGTTAGGAAGTTGTATGGTTTATGTGGGTTTACAGAATTGGGGATTTTGGGGTTTGGGCAAATTGAAATGATTTTCCCATTGGGGATTTTTTTTTCTCATACTGGGAGCTAGTTCTGAGTCTCTAACTACCTCCCATCCATTTACACAAGTCCAGATATTCTTCCGAGATCAGAACACTCTTCAACATGTGTTCTGGGATCAAAATTTCTAATTGGGCACAACTACAACAAATTCATTAAAGGAGGTTTTGAAATGGGAATTTAACACCAATTTCACATACCACAAATTTCTTCCCTTTTCCCTCTCAAAAACCCTTCTCTCTTCTTCCATCAATCTTCCCATAAAAATATTTTCACCCAATCATCTTGTGTGTTCAAAACTACATGAAACCCTACACATTTTCCTCTACACATCCAAATCCCTAGAGTTTTACAAAATAAAAGGTACTCCATGGGTAAGGGTTTCCACTACATAAGTTGGTGGTAAAATTTCTCTTCTAAATCTATATTGTTTGGATGAAAATGTAAACATTTCATCATTTCCTTTGTTCTATGATTAGAATTTTCATATTTTGATATATCCATGTTGTAATTGTATTTTTCTAATTATAAAATGAATATGTTCTAATCATAATAGTTAGATTTTCATTTGTTCTAAATGAAACCCTAGTTTTTTTTAAATTAGTGGTTGATTGTGATGCATGTTATTAGGTAGTATAATGTCCCGGAAGAGGACTCGTGAAGAACATGTTCGTGCAATAGGTAGAAATTCACAAACCTTAGGAATTGATGATGATGAAGAGGAGGGTTCAGAGGCAGGAGGGCTTTCTAGAACACATTGTAGGACATTAGAAAGGAGAATGTCTAGAAAAGAATTAACTTTGTTAATTTTCAACAAGTAAGGAAAATGTTTATCGGAAGAACGATCTAAATGGTCTAGTTGGGTAGGGAAGGTTGGTAGAACAAGGGTAAATATCTGGTATGATAATTGGCACGAAGTTCTAAAAGAATATAAAGATGTCTTATGGACAGAGTGCAAGGTACCTTCATTTAATTCTGAGAATGGAAATTATTTAGTCACCAATCTAAATATATTATATCAATTATGCTTTAAATATTTAATTTCATGTTAATCCACATAGAGACCATTTGATTTTGATGCTCCTGATATGGAGGATTTAAAGAAAAGGGCAATGGCCATGATGTCGAAGAGTTGGAGAGAACACAAATATACCTTATCTCAAGTAGGAGAGAACATCGCCCATGGTTGATTTATACACATACTCAACCGAAAGTTGGGAAATTCACAAGAGGTGAGTCTTGGAAAATGAGGAAAATGTGAGAACTATTAAATATAATAATTATTAATTAGACACATTATATTAGTTTTATTTGAAAAAAATACTATTAGCTACAAATGTAGGGTACAACCAATGACAAGCGACATATTGCAAAGGTAAATAAAACCCCACATCGTAAGAGGCATGGGGGATATGGATTGGTGGCTCTCAAGTTAATTAAGGAACATTTTGCGCAGGATGTCCAACTCGCAATTAGCGGAGGAATGACCGAGAAGAAGGGAAGGTCATCGATAACACCCATTGATGAGGAAGAAATTAACCGGTGCGATCTATTCCCAAGGAGCCATCAGAATAGTAATGGTGGATACAATAAGGATCTCGAGCGAGAAATTACCGAACGAGTGGTTGGCCCCTTCAATTTTTTTGATTGAAGATTATAAATTGTATTCTAAAAACAACATTTTTAAAAAAAATTCTTGCATAGGCTAAATTAAAATAGGAACAATTTGAAGGGTGATTCATTTCCATGGGTAATAACATCCTCTGCAAGGCTACAGATAAACCTGATCACCCAGGGCGTGCAAGAGGTTTTGAATCATTCTTATTACAAAGAGATGCATTTGGTATTTGCCTGTCCTACAATAGGGCTAAACCATCTCGGGTTCATGTCTTGCAAAAGGAAGAACTTATCCGAGACCAAAAAATTAAGCAACAATAAATCTTGATTCCAAGTTAATTGAACACACCGGTCTTCCTGTCTCAGAAAATTTATCCGATTTAACACCGGGTTGGACTCCCCCATATAGAGGATTGTACCACTCCCCGTAGATGTTGACATTAACCACAATCCTATTCTACTTTCTTCCAGGGATGAAGTCAATAATGTTGACCTTTTCATCTTGTCCGCCGAGAAAAATGTCCAATTTTTAAATTTTAATCTAAATTAATTTCATCAACTTTTTTCCATAGTTAATTGTTTTTCATTCTAGACATCACATTTGTGTGAGCTGTACATTGATCAAGCAGACAAAGGTATGCTAATCCACGTTGCGGATGGTATTCTGCACTGGTCAGTTCGACATCATCACTACATCCCAATTGGAGATGGAATATCTAGAGTCTCACTGGAGAAGCCACGTGTCCTCAATGCCCTATTTTTTTATATTCTAGATGGCCACTACAAGAACGTGGAAACCGCTCAAGGACTTTTTCTCCTATGTTCTCATTGCCTAATTTGCGTGGACCCTACAAAGGATCAGCATTTGAAGGCCAAGCCTAAAACAGCACCCAAAATAGTTGAAAAACACAGAAGAAGTCTATACCCAAACTCATAAGGGGACAAGTTTTGAAGGATTTACCACACTTTTTTAGGGTCTTGAATGATTTGATTGGTGGACACCAAGTCAGCTCAACCTACTTATTTTCTGGAAATGAATGTGTATTTGGTTAAAAAGGGGAAATAATTGCATCATGGAGTGACTTCGAAGACCTGTAGAGGTGTGACCAAGTCAATCAAACCCTAATGCCCATCTACGTATTGTAAGTTCAGACTCTTTATGCATTCAACGAAACAATTTAGTTGCATTACTATTGTTAAAATTAACGTTTTCTTTTTTCTTTCCCCCAAAGGTACATGTGTTATTTTCCTAGCCACAAGGAGAAGGCTTGGATAGGGTATCTATGCCCGGTGATGACATAAGAAATTAGAAACACGGTCAAAGAGAGGATTGACTACATCTGCATAATTCTTGGATAAATGGATAAAAAATATTCGCTTCACCTTACATTGAGAAGTGATGGTAAAATTCCAATTTACTTTAAAACAACATATTTTGTGGATTTATTTATGTATGGCATTGTTGTAGGTACAATTGGAGATTAATATTCACTTTCCCGGAGAATAACCACGTTTACTGGATGAATCATCTACATTATCAACCTCCCGGGTCATATATTATGATTTTTTATGCATCCGTCGTTTTCCCCCATCGAATCTAGTACGAAGGGTTTGGATATAGGCGAGATCAAGGTGTAGTTTTTTTCCAGTGTTCACAATTACTTTTAATTCTAAAATTTAGAAGTTTCTCTATTATTAAGTAATTTTTTTATTAATTAGTACAAGACACAAGCGAAGAATTGGGAGTGCGGGTATTACATAAGGCTATATGCGGCGGAGTGTCTTCAACAAATTCATATGGATTATCTTGAAATCCACGCCATAAGATTTGCGTTCAATCTTGTTTCATTGTTTCCATGCTCTAGCTTCATTTATTGGTATATTACACATATTATTAACATTCCCAAATTCAAAGATTCTTAAAATGATAAGAAGCCATATTCACAAGCTGAAATCAACATGGCAAGGAATTGCTTGGCTAGGCATATTATCAATGCTCGTTCCGCTTCAATTGGAAATGCCAACGTAGCGGTGGTATAAGTAGTTAGTATATATAATGACATTGTCATTGGAATAAACTTTTATGTATTTCTATTACTATCTATAAAATTTTGCTTCCCTAGCGTGGTGTATAGATTTTTTTATAGATAGTGTGAAAATGACATGTTTTTTGTTGTATCTTGTCCTGTTATATGAGGCTTTCATTTAGCTGGATTCTATTAGAATATCACAATTTGACCATAATTTCCAAAAGGCATTCCGATATCGAAAGTGATTTTACTTCTATAATAATTTTTATCGTAGATTAGATATCTTGTTACGAATTCGGAAGACAAGATCCAATTTGTGCTCCAAGTCTGGAAAAATTTATCATGCATTAAATAGTCCCAGACCTGGACTTTACAGATTGGGACCAAACATTCCATCCGACGCAGAAACCACTGGCCTTGGTGAGACGCTCATTCCTAGTTTTTAATTCCAACAGGTTTCGAGTTCGGAACTAATCAAAGGGTCCGACGGTTTGCATCTTGTTTCGAGTTCAAAACATATCTCAGGGTCCGACGACTTGAACCTAATTCCAAGCTCGTAACTAATCAAAGTGTCCGAAGGTTTGCATATTGTTACGAGTTCATAACATGTTACATCGTCTGACGGCTTGCAACCCTTTCAAAAGAACCACCTTTAATAAAGGCACCTCAACTAGTGAGCCTCGCGACATAAGCGGATATACATTACCTCCTTCGCCAACCAAATGACGAAGTGAACAGCAAAATCACCCAAGCACCTGGAAATATGCAATCTTGAGACATTAACGGAAGTAGAAAGGGTGATGTAGCTTTCCATACGCCTTTGTTATACCACCCGCCAAACATAATACACTCCTCATACATAGAAGTAGGAAGGATGATGTAGCTTTCCATACGCTTAGAAAATCACTAGCTCCTCGACATAAACAGAACTTGGACCCACTCCCTCACACCAAAAAAACATACACATCACCCAGATAACCCAAGCTATGATATACACACCAATCATATCCATACTACCAAACAAACACAATCACCACCAACCTTTAGGTACAACTCACAAGTAGTTTAGTACGAACGAACCTGCAAAAATAACTTACTCTAACAAGCTTAAAATATAGGACTTAGTCTGTACTATCTCCTCACTAATATACAATACGAAATCAATCCTCACAATACTATGTTCAGACATCTATGAGATAAGAATACTACCCATGCCCTGAAAGCAATGGTTAAACCCCCTAAGCTAGCTATAAGGGGTTTAACAACCATTTGCAGTAGAGAATAATTTAACATATCTCACTAGTAGTAGCGAAGGATTCACAGTTACCTACTAACTTTTATTACACAACCAAGATAAGCAAAAACCTAGCTTCGAGATTTTACTCCCAATAGTTTTAACCGTTTCCACCGTTATACTTATTAGCTCATTATGAATTTAAGCAGCTCGATGAATTAGTTAAAATATAATAAGATCATGCCTTATAGGATCACGAGGTGTCAGTTTCATCCTTATATTTAATAACAAACACATAAACCATTGAGGTTTTAGAATACTTAACCTAGACCACACACATGCAAAAGAACCCAGATTAACAAAGTCCTACTGTGAAATTCGTTAACATCAATAGTATAAAAGAAATGCATAATTAAACATTAAAACTGTTCAAAATATAAAAGTACAAGGGGCTCTTTTTTTCTACTGACACCACCTCCATAATTAGGGAAGTGAAACAGTAACCCCACTACTTTGAAGTTCTATTCATTCCCTGTAAAGAAGTACATCCCGGGCACTCCACTATTAATGTTTCTCCCTATGTCTACAGAGGCAACATGATCAGCAACTTGTGGTGACTTTGAGGTTGCAACGACATAGGTCAAAATACGCCAAACCTAGTCGCTGCTACTATCTTGTCCTCTTATCGGACTACTATCTAGTATTCACTAGCAAGTAGTCAGTCTAACTAGCGTACGGTCATCAGAGCGGTTCTCATAACCCACATGCATACACCCACAAGGTCGCGGACTTCGCACTCCCCCTATTACCCTAGCCAACACTCCCTAAGGGACAACAATAGTGCGCCATACAATGAAAGTAGACTAAGGTGTATGCCAACATAGTATATCAATTATGCATTTAACAAGAATGTAAGGCACAAGTCAACACAATATTCACAAGCATTAAAGGATATAAAGATCTTAGAATCTCACAAAATAACTACCATGCTATGAATAAAAATATAAATCCCCAAGCTAAATCACTACTCCCTAAGCATTGAACCCAATGGATTCATTGGACTGAAATGCCCTTGGGAAACACTAAAAGAATCAAACCAAGAGAGAAAGGTTAGCCCATTTCTTTCTCTACCTAGTCTTAGGAGAAACTAGAGAAAAACTACCCAAACTTCTCTCCAACTTAAACCCCAGTAGACATAGGATCCTATATATAATAAGAAAAATTGGGTCTTAAAAGAGGCCCAAAAGGGAAACTAAAACCCTAGCTTCCATCTGGCACAGGTCGTACTATAACACACCGCATGTGCACTTCCAGTTGGGAACGCATTCTGAGAACTTGAATGGCATAGACCATGTAATTACTTACAAACCACTGGCTGGAAGCTTGATTTCACTTTTGATCAGCGCGGGCCGTGTAATAACTTGCGGGTCACCGACTGGGAGTCAATTTCTAAACAACTAATGATGTAGGTGTTCAAATATTCATGGGACGTATGCTGGTCTTCTCATCTTGATTTCAGGTTTGCACGGCACTTTGGCCTGTGCTAAGGCACTCTGGCACCATCTTTTTTGGCTGGAACTGCCCGTGTAGAGTCACACGGCAGTGCTAGTTCTTTGCTTGTTAATCTTTGACTCCTTTCTCTTCTAAGCTCGATTCCATCTACTACCATGTTTTGACTCATGTCCTTATGTATACTGCCATCTTTGAGAATGACCTTCAACTATCTACTACCACCCTTGCGGATGACTTTCTGTAATCTACACCGAAGTGCTTACGAGCAATATAACAAATAAGATCACAAAACAAGATCTATATGCTCGTAAGAACATAACATTCATTAGGTCTAATAAGTATACAAAACTAATGATTTAGATGAGAAAATAAACAATGGATATGTAAACCCCTTGTAATGTGAACCCGACTAAACCTAGCAATCAACCAACCAAAATATAATAATAAATATGCTAAATGCATTGGTTAACAAATGTTTTTAGGTGAATACCAATCCCCCCACACTTGAACCTTTACTCGTACTAGAGTCAACAAAAATGAGAAAAAATCTACGTGGAAAGTAGCATGCATGGAGAGTTAACCTATACATTCAAATTATTTATGAGCTACCCTATTCCCCTCAAAGATGTGAGACTCTCGCAAACCTCACTCCCCAAAGTAAAGTAACCTATCCAACCAATAATACCAAGAAAAAGGCAAGGTATACATGATATATTTGAAACTAACTTACTTCGCCAAAGAAGCTGCCAAAGGCAATTCAAGAGATGCGTAACATAGTTTGCGATTTCTCTCAATTTCGCTCATTTTTCCTAGGAGCCTTTTCAGTTTTCATCCTACTTCACACAAATTGAACTCACTTATCACATTTTCCCACACCATGGCCTATCACTTTTTCATAGGTTTTTCAACTTATCTGGGCCTTCCCATTGTTGCATAAGTCGCCCTTCCAGGTTTTTTACTTTGTTGGGTATATATATATATATATATTTCATTTTTTAATTTTGAATTTTTCAAAAAAAATGTGCAGCACAAAATTCCCCAAAGGTGGGCTTAATACTACATGAAGATAATCAATGAAAAACAAACTAACACCAAAACACAAATGAATCTTGTTTAAACTCCTAAGTGCCTAACTACTCCCTACCCCACACTTAAACCTTTTATTGTTCCAAATGAAACACAACAAGTCGGAATCATAAGTGGAGTAGGGAAAATAGTGGAACTTACTCTTAGGACCCCGAAGGACCCTCCGTCGAGTGTCTCGCCTCGCGTCTTCTCCTCTTTTCTTGTTGCCTCATCACTTTCCTATCAGTGGGAACTAGGTCTCGGAAGCCATCAAGCCTTGAAACATGAAACCTCTCGATCAACTTCTCTATATCTTCCTCTTACATATCGGCTCTCTCATCCATGATTAGAAACTCTTCCTTCACCTCCCCTCAATGGAATCCAGATTAACTCCCAAAGCTTTCATGGTGTCATCCATAGTATCCAACAGGGTCCCGAATTCCTCAATTTGCGAGCTCGTCCAAAAAGGATTATTCTTCCTAAAAAACCAACACATGGCATATCATATCATTTCAACACAAAGATCATACACTTCCCCCACACTTAGTTCATCACAAAAACATGCATATAACCCACATACTTTCCTAAAACATCTATATATTTCAAAATTCATACTTCCCACATATAACACAATCATGCTAAAGAAACCATGTAAACACAAGGTTCAAAAGGTTACCCAAAAATTGGGGCCAAGAGCTGAAAATCCACACAAGAAGAAGCAAAATGTGTTCTACTTTGAGAGAGAGATGCTCAATATTTGAATTCCCAAATGTGAACTAGGACTGGGTGTTTATGAAGGACTTGCACTAGATTAAATGAAATTTATAGACTGGAGAGGTACTCTTAATTTTAATTCACGGAATCAAAGATCATCTAAAAATAGGTTGTTTCGGGAAGGTAAAACGGAAATATTATTTGTCTAAGAAAAAATGGAAACTTTTGGGGAAAAAGATTCACTAAATTAATACACAGGAAGGTGTTTGATGTTTGGTAAAGTACCATTGACATCAACAAGCTTAGGGAGTGAGAGACTTGTGGAATTAATGGGCTGAAAATGCTTGTTTGGCCAAGAAAATTGAGTTCTAAAAATTTGCATTTTTACCTATCTAAAGACTTTCACGAGGAAATGGAAGGGGTAGTTCCATATGGTAGGCTCATGCCAAATCAACTTACATGGGTCATGGGTACTTCACGACCCGTGCTCCCAATGCTCCTTCACTTTTCTAACTCTTTTTCTTTTAAAACCCTATTTCCTTCTAACCATGAACACGAGACTCGGTCTTCGACTCAACAGTCAGCCAGAGTTTCATAGAAAATCCTTTGTCACAAAAAAGAGATCATACGAAAATATAACTACCAAGAAACATCAAAAGAAAACAAGGTAAAATACTGTATTTTTATTGTCATCCTCACCAATTATTTATCATGCATTCTATTTAAGACAAATCTACTGGTGGGTCTTCGGAGTCTTCATCAACAACCCCACCCACGATGAAATATATGTGGAGAGGACTCCACAAAGTGTCACCCTTACATTCATGCTCTTTGCCGACCATAGGGAGTGTACGTCCATCCTTAGCTAATGTTGAATCCTTAGCTATTTCCTTGGGTTTATGAGGTGGTCAAGGAGGTTTTAAGTTCTCGTCATTCTCCACTGATTGCTGCAAGTTAGTGAGCATAGAAAAACAATCCATAATAGAAAGATCATCACTAAACTCACTCATAGCATAAGCGTCATCAACATTGTTTTCACAATCAAAGCTCAAGAAATTATTTCTCTCATCACTCTCATCAAGGAGTTCATCAAGGAGTTCATAATCATTAGTCATGCAAGATTCATCATGTTGATCTAGTTCATCACATAGCTATATGTCATTGCACATAAGAGAGGAAATAGATGGATCATGCTTAGACTTGTAAATTTCAAATCCCTCTTTATCAATATCATCATCTGGGGTTAGTATTCCCAAATGAACATATATTTTGGTCCTTGATATTTTCAGGAAAGGTCTGCCCAATAAAATTGTGGGTGCACCACCATCATGCACTACATCAAGGACAAAAGTCCGTCGAAAATACTAAATTCCCTACCCTAACCATGACATCCTTAACTATACCTCTAGGGCTAACTTGGGAATGATCGCTTAGTTGGACAATAACCCTAGTGTCCCTAAGCTCGCCTATTCCAAGGTTCTCATAAAGGATAAAATGGATCACAATGATAGAGATGCCTAAATCAATCACATCATTCTTCACGAATTTACCACCTATGGAAATAGGGATCTAAAACACTATGGGGTCATCACACTTTTTAGGTATGTTTTTATAAGCTATAGTGGTCAATTGACCTAATTTCTTAGTTGGTTTGATCATTCTTTTAGTTCATGCACTTTTCAAAATTTTAGCGTAAGAGGGAACTTTTTCAATCACATCAAGAATCAGAATGGTAACTTCAACCATCTCGAAGACTTTGCCAATTTGAGATTCCTTGGTTGCCACATTTAGTCTCCCCATAGAGCACTAGGAAATGACAGCAGAATGACCACCCTTACCTCGGTTGTGGGGGGCTCTTTCTCAACAACCATCTCTTGTTCTTCAAGTTTAGTCTTATTTCTTTCAACAATTAGGTCATCCTCTTGCACAATATCTTTTTCGGTCTTGCGTACCTCCTTCCCACTTCTCAACTTCAAAGAACTCACATTCCGTGGATTTCCCTATCCTCAAGTTGGCTCACCAAAGTAGAAAGTTGACCAGCTTGCACTTCGAGATTCTTGATAATTGAAAAGGCACTAGTGCTGAGCTCCTCAATCTTTCTTTTTGTCCGCTCCGCAAACACATTGCTCTTCTTTGACAATTGGGAAATTTCATCTAGGATCCCCTCCCGGTCCGACTTGTACAGTGCAGCATTATTGTTGGAAGTTCATTTTCCCTTCAGGTAGGGTTGAGGTTGTCCACCTCAATTGTACCCTTGGTTTTCCTCGAGCCACCAAAAGTTGGGGTGATCATGGTATCAAGGATTGAAGGTATTTTTGTAGGGGTCTTGTCTATCTCAGCCTTGGTTCCCTAGGAATCCTTGTAGTTGCCCCCGAAAAAATTGCCAATTTTCACCATTAAAGTCCAAGGCTTTCACTTCTTCAAAATTGTAAACCACTTGCGGATATGTATCGGTTGGATGATCGATATTGAAAATGCCACAAACCTTCACTTTTTGAGCTCCCCTCTTCATGAACTCTTTCATTAGGGAAGCAAGTGCTTGGACTTGTTCCTCTAACTTAGGAGAGTGAGTGGGCTCATCTAAGTTCTTTACACAGGATAGGGTACCAAATTACCTAGTACCATTGTCCATTTCCTGAAATAATGTCATTTCATCCTTAGGCCTCTTATTCTCTATAGATTCATTGCACGCCGCATTAACCATTCTTATATTCTCATCACAAAAGCCCTAGAAGAAGAAGTACACCAAATCACCCTATTTGAATGGATGGTAGGGGAAACTCGCCTACAATCTCTTAAACCTCTCCAAAAATCATGAAGGGACTCTTTCACCATTGGTGAAATTTTGGAAAAATGATTCTTTAGACTTGCAGACTTGGAAGTCAGAAAGTAATTTTCAAGCATCCTCCGCTTCATGTCCATCCAACAAGTGATGCAACCCAGCGGAAGGTAGTATAACTAATCCTTGGTTGTGTCCTGCAGTGAGAAAGGAAAGGATCTCAAGTTGTAGTCCTCCTCTGATACCCTCGGTGGCTTCATATTGATGCACACTAGGTGAAACTATGACAAGTGCTTTTTTGGGTCTTCACCGACTATCCCATGGAAGGTAGGTAGGCATTGGATCATGCCGCCCTTTAAACTACAAGAAACATGACCTCTTACCTCAGTTTTTTAGCACCTTTGACCTTGGTTTTTACTCCTGGACGAACCAAGGTAAATACAGCAGGAGTAAAATTTTTACTTCGTTTCGGAACCAGGGTAAAAAGTACCTTTTACCTCAGTTTTTAACTGACGTTGGTTGGCTTTTTTTTACCAACGTTGATCAAATCATTAAGGTCGACCGGAGGAGAGCATAGTTGCGACATCATTAAAGACAATGTTGGCATTCACATTCATGCGACATCGGCCTTAGCAAGAAAACAGTCGATGGGAGAGAAAATTTTGCAACATCATCATAGTCGACGTTGGTCTGATACCGATGTTGTAGAGCATTGAATGTGATATCGTGCACTATGGGAGATCCACATTTTTTGCCTGCTGATATGGAACATAGACCAGTATGACATTGTTTTGAATGATCGATGTCGGTTAAAACAAATGATGTCGATTATGCAATATCGGTCATGTATCAATTTCCCACCAGTTTATGCAACATCGTGGATGAATTGGTTACACATGGTTTCTCATACAATATAATAATTTTTCAAAGTGGGTCTCCTAACAGGCGGCATGTCTATAAGCTATGGACATGCCCACTTATTTATTTTACCTTGTACACTCCATCTGTTAAATTACACACTAAAATTTGAAAATATTTTTTATATTTTATTTTTATTTTCACATTCAAATACATATTATTAATTTTTTTAACTTTTCAAATAAAATATTTAAATTTTATAAAACATTACAACATTTAACGTAAAAACCAATGTGGACTGTCCATAAGCTTATGGAAAATTGCCTTTTCCTGAGAATTTCTCAATATTTAATATTTGATGACACAACTTATCGTTCATCGATATTTATTACATGTTATTTAAAATGCGATAAATCGTGAAATGGTTAGACGCCATAGAACAATCAAATTTTTTTCATTTAATGTGGGAAGGAATGATGTGTTCAAACCAGCAATACTATAACATATATACAAATACATGTTACAACATATTGAAATACATAAGTTTAATATGAAATTGAAAAATTAA
>JAULKK010012490.1:0-10175 GCA_032355705.1 Rubia peregrina
TAATTTAAAAGTCTTTAAACAAGTTTTTGGAATAAATCGCTTTATTTCATTGTAGAGGACAACATTTCCTTGTTTCTTCCGGGTATTGGCACATTCAGACTGAATATGTCCAAAACCTTCACATTCTCTACACTGTATTCTTCCTTGTTGTTTTGCTTCACCACCTTGATTTCTAGTGAACTGTTGGTTTCCTTGCTCCATGCAATTTCCACGATTCTTACCAAAGTTTTATCCATGTGGTCTCTAGTTCTTTCTTGTGATTTCTTGTTCACAATCTTCTTCAAAATTCTTGAGAAATTCTTAGTGATGAGAGAAATTTCTTCAATATCATCTTCACTATCTAATTCGCGATCATCCCGTTATGAGGATGCTTTAAAAGCCAAGGTGTCAAGGGCCCTCTGACAATAGCAGCTGAGGTATTTGAATTGACCCCTTCGCTGGGAGTTGTTGAGCTGAGGACGAAAGGAGGAAACAAAGGAGAGTATGAAGACTTCTGTAACCGGGAATCTAAACCCGGGCTGCAGAATTTAATGGTGGAAGTACTTGTTCTTCCATCAGCTACTGAATTGACCCCTTCGCTGAGAGTTGTTGAGCTGAGGAAGAAAGGAGGAAACAAAGGAGAGTATGAAGACTTCTGTAATCGGGAATCTGAACTAGGGGCTGCAGAATTTAATGGTAGAAGTACTTGTTCTTCCATCAGCTACATAATTTAATGGTAGAAGAACCTATTTTACCATCATATAGTGATTCCCGGTTACAGAATTTAATGGTAGAAGAATCAGTTTTACCACCAGATACTGATTCCCCGCTTACAGAATTTAATGGTAGAGGAACCTGTTTTACTATCAGATACTGAATAGGCAGATAAGGGTACATCCCCCTTTTTTGGCTATTCTTTTGTGTCTGTATCATAAATATTTTATGTTATCATATAAATGACGCATAAAAAATTAATATTTAAAAATAGATGTAATATTATTTTATATGATATTTTTATTATATATATAGATTAATTTATATTTACGGTCAAAATTTACAAAGTTCGACTCCCAAAAAGAAATTAAGCAATCTATAGTGGGACGGCGGGAGTATATGGCCAATTAATGAATTTTAAAACACAAGTATAAAATCAAATACTTGGCCTTATATTAACGTACATGGCTGGCAAAAACTTTAAAACAACGAACAATACAGAAGCTTCACTTGATCATCATCTTGCATAGCCAGATGGGTACCGTCTAAGCACTGGCAGCACTAGTGAAGGAACTGATGGCTTTAGCAGCGCCTGCTCTGATCACAATCTGGTGATAGAATGCTGCAATCGCCGCACCAATGAAGGGTCCTACCCAAAATATCCACTGCAACAATCACCATTAATTTGATTAGCCATATAAGGCTAAATCTTTTCTAAATTTATGAAACACCCAATATATTTTCAATTTATATATTATACATTATATGTTCAGCATGTAAGAAAATGTGTTTGAATGTGAAATATACAAGAAAAAATATATATAAAAGTACAATATTTAAATTGACAAAAATATAGCATTTAAATTTAAAAGTATATATATTGCATAAGTTAAAAAATACACTGGCTGCTCCGTGACATTAGAAAAAGAACGTGATGTTGTCCATGAGACCTTCTCAACTTTTTAAACCACAAACTAGGATACTTCGAAAATGCACCGTGACATCAACTACGTGTATTATAGAAACACGACTCTTCACGTGAACTGGTGGAAATGTAGGAAGGATATAATTTGTTGAAAAATAAAAAGGAAAATGAGGAAGGAAGAAGGAAGAAAAAGAAAGGAAAATACTTGGTCATCCCAGGCAGCGTCCTTGTTGAAGACAACAGCAGCACCAAGACTTCTTGCCGGATTGATGCCGGTACCGGTGATGGGGATGGTTGCCAAGTGAACCATAAACACTGCAAACCCTATTGGTAGAGGCGCCAACACCTGCATACAAAATTTTAATTATTTATTTGTCATTTCTTCAGCTCAATTATTTGTTTTGAACAAGTCATGCACGTTTCGAAGGCCATGTGAACCTACGCCAAAAGCATCACAATCACAGAACAAAATTAAATTCTTGAACTGTGGATTTAAATGCCTGTACAAATGTGAGGCCCTCCATGCTCAAATTCACGAGGCAAGTGTTCATTATCCCCAGCTACCGACCTGAAGTACGTTTATTATTACCGGAGACTTGACTCCATTAATTTGTACTCAAGGCACAAGTTAATAGTTTGAATCACAATGTGTAGTTATTTCAGAGATTAAATTTAATAT
The DNA here is from genome assembly GCA_032355705.1 of Rubia peregrina. Classification (NCBI taxonomy): domain Eukaryota; kingdom Viridiplantae; phylum Streptophyta; class Magnoliopsida; order Gentianales; family Rubiaceae; genus Rubia; species Rubia peregrina. Next base: position 2,298 of record JAULKK010012490.1, read on the forward strand.
TAACATATGCGAACATCATACCCACGTGATCATGTTCTTTTCAACTTCACCAACGTTCAATTTGGTTCATTTCAGTAAATTTCAAGTCGATGAAATTTAGTCCTCCCATCACTATTCTTCACCACACTTATTTTAACTTTATTTTTGTTCAATAAATCCAATACTCCCTCCATTTCTGCATAAGGTTACTACTTTTTTTTTATTCGTTTGTCTCATTCAAATGTTCATTAAAATTGGCCAACTTATTTAAATAGGCCACTTTTCCTACTACATCTACATGCATAAATGACCATGCAAAAAAAATTATGACCCTTGCACTAAAACAGAGGAAATATATATAAATCTGACGAAAATAATAGGATCTCAACCCGCTAACAGTCGTGTTTTTATACTTATTTTGTATCATTAATTTTCAACGCCTTACGTGATACGGAAGAACCATTTACACACTCAAAATTTTACCTTTCTTAACTTTGAGGACCCTATAATAGAAAAATAAAGTGAAAGATTTGGAGTGAGTTCAAAGGATGATTAGTTACTTACCGGGATGTGGGAGTCTCGTGCACTACGCTTGGGATCAGTGGCGGAGAAAACAGTGTAAACAAGAACAAACGTGCCGATTATTTCAGCACCCAACGCAACCCCGTGGCTGTAACCCTCCTGGATCCCGTTGGCTCCTCCGCCGTTGCTGCCGTAGTGAGACTTCTGGAAGCCCTTCACCATCCCCACCCCGCAAATGGCACCCAAACACTGCGCCACCATGTACGCCACCGCTCTGATCAGTGACACTTTCCGCCCCAAAAACAGCCCAAATGTCACTGCTGGGTTTATGTGGCCACCTAGATATACCAAACCATAAAACACTTATTTTTGCACTATTTTTTAAATTTTATGTTAGTAATATGTGTAAGATCAAACTTAGAGATTAAGCCTTTCATTGATCAAACATTTGGTGTGTTTAATTTTAGTTATGTTCAATTTAGATAAAAAGTGCTAGATACAACATATAATTTCCCCCCTCTTTTCATTATCCACTCCCTCATGTATTAGGTAATAATTTAAAATCGTTTGACCCTGTTTTCTAGAGTTTATATGATATGAATAGTACATAAGTGAAATGAACTAAAATAAATATGTTAAAAAATGGTATCGTATAACTAGATTAAGTTAAATTTCATCAAAACTAAATTTACGCTGAATTGAACTGAACTAATTTGAATCGAATGAATTTAAACGGAATTGAAATGTAAATACTCCCTCTGTCCCAGCTTAAATTGCTCACTTCACTTTATGTCAATATTTAGTGTCTCACTTTGACCACATATTTAAATAGATATAAATAAATAATATTATCATACAAGATATTGTTCAATTCGTCGTAACAAGTAGTTTTTAAATATCAACTTTTTATTTGCCATTATTTTATGCAGATAAAGATATTAACGGTCAAATAAATTTCTTGAAGAGCGTAATAATGATTAATGTGTAATTTAATCTGGTACGGAGGGAATACTAGGTTCCGGAAAACCGGGCCTAACATATCAGGTAAACGGAATTGAGGGTTAACTTTATTTCTGGGCAAGAAGAGCTTCAGAAAGAAAGTCAACCCTAGGAGAGGTAGGTGCCAACCGTACCATACATGATTAACTCTTCCTAATTAAACTGATAGTATACTATCAAACAAACAACACAAATTCTGCCTCAACGAAAGCATTTTCACGTTTGAATCAAAAGTTTCAACGAACACATAACGAAGGTAAGAACCATTTCAGACTGTAACACCAAATTTGTGACTTATTTTGGAATCGAAGGATTTAAAGAAAGTTCAACGCACCAGAAATACCGGCGGTGCAGTAGACGAGGACGAAGATCATGCCGCCGGCAGCCCATGCAATGCCGAGGAGGCCGACGCCGCCGCAAGGATTGGCGGCGGTGGTCTGAACATGGTAGCCGATAATGGTCAGGACAAGGATGTAAAGGAAGAGAAAAGTGGCAACAAACTCAGCAATCAGAGCTCTGTAGAAAGACCAGTGGGCGAGCTCTTCAAAATCGAACAAAGGTGCAGGTGGCGGATCTACGTAATCTTTCGCACTCAAGGAACCTGCGTCCACCATTCCCACATCCTTGGCCATTACTACAGAATACTGATTGGTTAAACTGCTTCTTCGACCAAAATTAATGGGTTTTGTATGCAAGGCTTTACAAGCTTTTGAGGACTACATATAGCTGTAATGTTGGAGTGATGGAAGTGGGTAGGTACACGAAATGTCGGGAAATTAATCCTATGCGTACGTAGTATCTTAAAAAATAAATCCTATTCGTAGATACAAACAATGAAAATGAAGAAAAATATGCTCCATCCCCTTCTAAGGATTTCACACTTCATTTTGGACCGTTTCTATGAGTTTGACAAACTTTCATTTTCTAAGCAAGTTTCTTTCTATATATCAATTCTTTCTATTTTTTTCCTTTGTAAATTCAATTTCATCTATTCATTTGATTCATCTAAATCCTAACATTAAAAACTATGGTGTCAAACCCATAAATTGGGGAGAATGATTGATGTGATTTACCTAACATGTTGATTATTTGCGTGAACATAGACTTTATTATTCCAAAGGGTCAACCATATATATATATATTACAAATTTAAAAGGGAGATTTCCCATACAACAAATCCACAAACCTTCCACCACCACCACAATGAATGGTGATGATGTCAGATGTTGAGGTGTCTAATAGTCGTGCCAAATGTACCAAATGAACAATACTAGATGTACCTAATGAACAATAGTTGTGCTAAATGTTCCAGATGCATAGGGATTGAGCCAGATGTACCAAATAAAAACATATAAATGGGAAAAAGTTTCAGAAGACATACCAAGGTACCCATAGACCACTAACAAAATAGATGAGCTTATCCAACTACTCCCTTCGTCCCACCCGATTCTTCACACTTTCCTTTTTAGTCTTTAAGAAACATTCAACATTTTAAAAGACCTATTTACTCGTACAACCTTATTTTTTTACTTAATGGCCTAGCCCATCCCCCACCCTAGTTATTTTCCTTCTGTTATCCTTTACTTCTCACCTCTCTAGCCTCTAACATTTCTCCTCTAGAACCTGTAGAGCCTCCCGAGTCACCACCACCACCACTCCATTTTCCACCTGCTCCCCTCAATTCTCCTTCCGCCCTATCCTTTATCGACCACTCATCGCCGTTCGCGGGATGAGGAAGAAGAAGAGTTCTAAGAGCTCCGGCCAGCCCCCGGTATTAGATGCAGCGATAGAGGAGGAGGAGAAGATAATTGAAAGCCTCACTAAGGCGTTCAGCTCCTCCTCCTTCGTGGAGGCCGCCATCGCGTACAATGAGATATGTGGCGGTGTTAAAAGGTGGCAGATATACAAGAGAATTTTACTAGTTCGAGTGAGATTGGGCGTCGAGTTCAAGGTGAGGCGGATGAGAGGTGAGGTGAAGATGGTGATGCTGGGGAGAGGTGAGGTGGGGGAGAGGTGGAGGAGGAAGACAGGTGAGGCGGAGGAGGCGGCAGATCTAGGTGAGGTTGGGACGCTGGTAAACGCTAGGAGTGGTGAGGCGGAGATGCTGGGAGATGTTAGAGAGAGGTGAGGTGGGGGAGAATCGAAGGAGGGATAGAGGCAGAGGAGGAGGACAGGTGAGGTGGAGGAGGCAGAAGATCTGGGGAGAAAGAAGACCAGATGGTTAAGGAAGAAGGCAGGGGTAATTTTGACCAATATTTTTTTACTAGTGAATTTTCCGAGTTAAGGTTTTTAATGGGGCGATGTGCTCCAATGGAAAATAGTTCTTTTTTATAAGACATTATTCCAGAGATGAAAAAAAGGAATTAAAAAGCTTATCGCTGAAAGTTATGGGCTCAAGTGGAAAATGGTGGAAGTGAGGAGGAAGGGAGCAGAAAAGAATGCATGATTTGAGCAGAAACTTGTGCGAAATGGAGGAAGGATTTGGATTGGCAAAGGATGATATAAATCATATTTGGATCAGATTCGGTGGAGATTTTATAGAAGGACTTATTGAGTCATGAGGAATTTGGTTTTGAACATGATTCTTATCTTTTATTTATATTGGGATAAAATTAGAATCAATTTAAATTTAATTTGGATTGTATTTTTTATTGGTCCTTTTAGTATTTAAGAGACATCAAATTCAGCTTAGAGACACACTTTTTAGTCCATAGATAGTTTAGAACTTTGCATCTATAATTATTTAGATTTATTTCCGAATTTTGGTATGCTGCAAAGGGTCAAGTTTGTAAAAACTGAACCCAAATTTTGGGAGTAATTTCTTTCCTTAGTTTTGATTCAACATCATGTTTTCAGTTTATTTCTTTTGCGATTTATACATGCATATCATGGATAGCTAAGTCATATATCGGCAGAGAATAACGAATATTAGTTTATGAATCGTGAGACCTAATTCGTTTATAAATAATTTTTATGTTTTCTTGATTGAATTTATTCTTAGCATGTTTAACTTTGGCCAACTTGAGTATTGTTAGGATATTTATTTTTTAATTAAAATCGGCAAGAGCGATATGGTAGTAAATAACACGTTCTTGTGAAAAACACTCAACTTGCATATAGTTAGGATATAGCTAGCTAATTCCACCAATACATAATTGTTGGAAAGGGTTAGTAAGTAGCATGTTCTTGTGAAAGATATATAACTAGCTAAGGATGTGATAGCAAGATAGGGAACAATGTGCATTACTATTTACTTTGCTAATTTCTATATCAGGTTCTTTTCATTCTTAATGCTATCGAGATGTGTATCTAGTTTAACGAATAATTTTTGAGGGCATCTTGGTAAGAGAAACGGCTGCTTAATTATAATTGATCAATTGTCGACAAGCTAAGAAAGAATTGTAGAGGTTAGGCGTACATACCGACCTATAACTGATAGATATGTATGAATTAATTCATTATTGCGCCGATGATCGAAGATAACTAATACTGTACAAGTTATTCTTAGACGATTTCATTCTTAATGTATTTTCTTGATTTTTATATTTAAATCCGTTAGTTTGTTTTTCATAATTAGTTGTTAGAAAAATCTCGAAAGGCATGGTGGCTACTCCAAAATTCTTGTTATTAGTAGGTATTTTTTTAAAGTTAATTCTATGTTCCTCGTGGGATTGAGTGTGCTTGCTATTGTACTAATTTCATCATTAGAGCTTGCAGATTATGTTGGTGACTGAAACGATGTTCACAAGAGATACTACCAACAGACAACTTTGAATGAATCCAATCAGGAAAGGATTTTAAACACAACTAATATGAAAATTTCAACTAGTCTAACCATGAAAAGACTTGGCACAGAGCATACAAACCTAAGAAAATTTAACTCGAACAGAATATTTGCCAACAATGTAGGTTTTAACAAATCCAAGCTGAAAAAGATTTGCTAACAAAGCAAACATATTTTCATGAGTCCATTATAGAACAAACAACATGATTTTAAAAAGTTCAACTAGGAAAGAACTTATCAAGCACAACAGCCTACGTATCCCAATAGAGTCGACGGAAACATCCTATTCTCCAGACTCGCCTATGGATTAGGAACAAATCACCTAAAATTATTTTTCTTCTTCTTTCCTTCATCTTGAAATGGAATCCCGATCAAGTAGAGCTTTGATACCACTTTTTTGGAAATCAACCCCCAACTTAACTCAAGATATATTATATAACAAGGAAGTAGAAAAACTGAACATTGAGAGAATGATTTCCCCTAATAATTATCATTCATCATGAATAGAATAAATAGAGAGTACAAAGCATATAGGTAGACTAGTTCTAAATAACTCTTAGAATAACCAATAAGATAAAATCAAATCTAATCATCTAACTGATTTATTCTGACACCCCCCCTCAAGCGAAGCGTCAGATGTTCACCGGCGCACAGCTTGGATCTGAAGAACTCGAACAATGGAAGAGAGATCCCCTTAGTGAAGATGTCTGCTATCTGAAGAGAAGTACGTACGTGCGCAACTCGTAGCTTGCCGGAGGCCACTGACTCCCAAAAAAGTGATAGTCAATGTCGTGTGCTTCACCCGCTTGTGAGCCACTGAATTTTGAGCCAAGAAGATAGCGCTATTATTGTCACATAACAGCAATGGAGAATCCGACAAAGGAAATCAAAGGTCACAAAGAAAGTGAGTGAGCCAAACAACCTCTGAAGCGATGTTGGCAAGAGCTCGGTACTTAGACTCGGTGCTGGATCGAGAAACATTGGGATGTTTCTTGGCACTCCAAGAAACAAGATTCCTGCCAAACAAAACAACATATCCATAAGTGGAATGGCGAGTCTCTAGACAGCGAGCCCAGTCGGCATCAGAATACCCCAACACCTCGGGAGAATAGGCAAAATGAAAGGTGAGACCAAAATGAAGTGTACCTCGAACATAGTGAAAAATCCGTGTAACTGCAGCAAAATGATCGTCTCTAGGGTCCTGAAGATACCGGCTGACTGTATTGACCAAGAAGGCCAAGTTTTGACGAGTGATAGTCAGGTACTGAAGTGCCCCAACCAGTGAACAATACATAGTCAGCTTCCTACATGGGGGACTGGTCAAACTCTGCAACTGAGAACCTGGCACAAATGGTGTAGAAACTGGGGTAGCATCAGACATTCCAGCATGAGTGAGAATGTCTCGTGCGTACTTTTCTTAACTTAGAAGCAAGCCTGATGAAGTAGGCAAAACATCCAAGCCAAGAAAGTAGTGAAGTGCGCCGAGGTCCTTAATGGAAAACTCCCGATGTGTTCGATCAATGAACCATCGCAGAAGAGTCGAATCGTTACTGTAAGAATAATGTTGTCGACATACGCCAGAAGATATAGTAATGATGATCCCCGCGAAAGAAAAAAGAGAAGTGTCAACTGAGCTGCACTAAAATCCAAGCTGAACCAAATAGGTGATGAACTGCTAAAACCATGCTTGAGGGGTTTTCTTTAGACCATAAATGGCCTTCCCTAAGCGACAGACATAATTCGGATAAACAGGATCCTTATATCCAACGAGTTGCTTCATATAAACTAGAGCATCAAGTATGCCATTTAGAAAGACATTCTTGATATCCAGCTGATGAAGCAACCTGGAACGCATAGTGGTAAAGGCGAGAACTGTCCAAACATTGGAGGCTTTGACCACAGTACTGAAGGTGTGATCAAAGTCAAAACTTGGAATCTAAGAGAAACCTTGTGCAATAAGACGAGCTGTTAGCGATCAAATATTCCATCAGGACAATACTTCAGTCGATAGACCCATTTGGAGCCAACAATGTTGACATCCGATGGGCGGGGGACTAAGTCACGTGTGTGCCGTCTACAAAGAGCTACTATCTCTTCATCCATAGCAAAAACCCAAGATGGATCCTGAAGAGCGGAGCAATAATTAGTACGCTCAGACTGAGTAAGAAGAGCATCCATAAGTTCATGAGCCACAATATCCAAATAATCTCTACGCTGAATAGCTCCAGTTACCGATCAAGTGGTCATGCGATGAGTACAAGCCCAAGCAGGAGAGGCCGGAGGAGAGGAACCGACTGAGGAGACTGGTGAAGAAGCAGCCGAGCTGGAAAGAGACTGAGCAAGCGGACTAATTAGCGAAGATGCAGGAGGCGCCTGCTAGGGTACTGATGGAAAATCTGTGGTGCAAGAGGAACTTGATGCAAATGGGGTGCATCATGATCAAGATATACAAAAGCAGAAACATCTAATACTGAAGGAGGAGAACCTATTGTCGAAGGAATGGATGTGGCAAATGGAAAACACGTCTCATCAAAACGAGCATGTTAAGTCACATAGATTCTGCCAGTAGTCAATAAATACACGAAATACTGCGA
>JAULKK010012518.1:0-10174 GCA_032355705.1 Rubia peregrina
TAGTGAATATGTAGTGGATTCAAGGATAGATAATAGATTCGGAAGCGGAAATCTATTGCCCCCAAGACTTTGTCATTTTTAGTTTTTGTATCTTTTGAGTAGTTTGTTGCATGATTAGCATAGTTACTTGATTTTGTTAGTTATCTTGTTTTTACTTTCATAACTTAGAAAACCAACACAAAAGTCCCCTCTTTACATGTTTTTATATGTATGTACACATATATATATATAGCTAGGCTTCTATTCACCCTTGTATTTGTAAACACTTAGGAATATCCCTCTTCCCTGTGGACGACCCCGACTTGCCACTATCTACTTAATTGTATTTAGTAAACAAAAAAGGCTTATAAATTGTATCTTTGAGAGGTACGGTGATGACCTCTCAACCTGCAGTAGAAGGCGGCCCTCAACCTGCAAGTTAGTGCGAGGAAAAGACTAGAGATGTATGGAGGTTATACGTAGATAGAGCCTCTGGAGTGGAGGGAGCGGGCGCAGGATTGGTAATAGCAGACCCGGAAGGAGTGGAGTCAATCTACACTCTAGGTTTCAAGTTCCTAGCCTTGAAAAATGAAGTTGAATGACACTGATTGCAGGCATGAAAATAGTAAGGAAGTCAGGAGCAAATAATCTACAGGCCTACAGAGATTCGATGTTGGTGGCCAACTAGTACAATGGACAGTATGCTACCAGGGAACCAACAATGATTAAATAGAGGGACAAGGTCAGGAGCCTGAAGGCTGAATTTGAAGAGTTGTATGTTACCTGGGTTCCGAGGTTGCAAAACACTAGGGCCGGTGAGCTAAGCAAGTTAGCCTCTTCGACTCACGCACACTTAAACAAGAATGTGTTAGGTTAGAAATTAGTCTGCAGGTCGACAGATGGAAGATGGATAGCGGGGATGCAAGGATTAGTATCCAATTGGATGACCCCTATTCGTAAATACCTTGAGCATGAGGAGTTTCCAGAAGGGGAAAAGTAACAAGGAAAATAAAAAAGACACTATAATATACCGTCAGGAATGGTTTGCTATACAAGAGGGGCTACACAGAGCCCTGGCTTAGATGCACATGCCCGGAATTGGCAGAACTAATCCTTAAGGAAATTCACGGTGGAAGTTGGGGAAGTCATCAAGGGGCTAGTATAATGGTGCAGCGGGTAGTAAGGGTAGGATACTACTGGCCGACCATGAGAGAAGACTTGGAAAATATAGCTAATGAATGTTGAAGATGCCAAGAGCACACAAAAATTTAGAAGCTTCCGGCTGAGTGAATGTCCAACATAAGGTCACCCTGACCCTTTGCCAAATATGGGATTGATATTGCAGAACCGTTCCCGGAAGCCGTAGGGAGGAAGATATTTATACTTATGTCAATTGATTACTTCACAAAGTGGGTGGAGGCATAGGCTGTAGCAAGCATAAAGGGAAGAAGAGTCACAACTTTTTCTTGGAAGAATATAGTGTGAAGGTTTGGCATCCCGCAAGTGATTGCAAATGGGAAAACAGAAGTGATGAACATGACCATTGTTGAAGGACTGAAAAGGAGGATGGGACAAGCCAAAGGTGAGTGGGAAGGATAATTAATGAGCGTGTTGTGGGCATACATGATTACACCGATAACCGCTACAGGAGAGTCTCTGTACAGGCTGTGCTTCAGGACGGAGGTGATAATTCCTCTGGAAGTGGCAGACCCCAGTAAGAGAGTAGCAGAACCACTAAACCAGGAAGAAAATGGGGAAGCTATCAGGTAGAACTTAGAGGCCCTGGATGAACTCATGGAGAAAACAGCGCTGAAAGAGCCAGCATACAAATCCTGGATGAAACAACATTACAACAACAGGGTGCGGGTAAGGTTCCTGAAAGTGGGGGATCTAGCATTATGGAAGAAGCAAGCCGATCCAAGGCCAGAAGAAGCTGGATGCTGTATGTGAGGTCCTTTATAAAGTGACCAAGGTACTAGGGAAAAAAAGCATGCTACCTGGAGGCGATGGGTGGGAGGCCGATTCCGGGAACCTGGAACATAGCTAACCAGAGAAGGTACTACGCTTTAAGTGACTGTAAACTTATGTACTCATGAATTTCATTTTTGGGCTATTTTAAAAATATCGGGCAGGCGAGATGGGTTTCCTGAAGGGATCAAATTTACTGAAAACCTGTAAAAGGAAGGTGATCCTGAGGAAACCTCGATCTACAATGATGTCCTCCTTTTGCGTAATATTTGTAATGAATGAAGGATGATAATGAAATGAACCTCCGGCTACACCCAACGCCGGGAAAGGGCTCGATTCAGGCTAAAGTTGTCGCGCTGGCGCAGACTGCTAGCACAAAGTTCAGGCCGAATCTCAAAGGGGCTAATGAAATGAACCTCCGGCTACACCTAGCGCCGGGAAAGGGCTTGATTCAGGCTAAAATTTCCACGCTGGCCAGACTGCCAGCGTAAAGTGCAGGCCGAATCTTAAAGGGGCTAATGAAATGAACCTCCAGCTACACCCAACGCCGGGGAAGGGCACGATTCAGGCTAAATTTTCTGCACTGGCGCAGACTGCCAGTGCAAAGTGCAGGCGGAAGCTCAAAGGGGATAATGAAATGAACCTTCGGCTAAACCCAACATTGGGGAAGGACCCAATTCAAGCTAAAGTTGCTGCGTTGGCGTAGACTGCCAGTGCAAAATGCAGGCCGAATCTCAAAGAGGCTAATGAAATGAACCTCCGGTCACACCCGGCGTCGGGGAAGGGCCCGATTCAGGCTAAAGTTGTCGTGCTGGCGCAGACTGCAAGCGCAAAGTGCAGGCCGAATCTCAAGGGGCTAATGAATTGAACCCCTGGCTACACCCAGCACTGGGGAAGGGCTCAATTTAGGCTAAAGTTTCCCCGCTAGCGCAGACTGCCAGTGCAAAGTGCAGGCTAAATCTCAAATGGGCTAATAAAATTAACCTCTGACTACACCCAGAGCCGGGGAAGAGCCCTATTCAGGCTAAAGTTTCCGCGTTGGCGCAGACTGCTAGTGCAAAGTGCAGGCCGACTCTCAAAGGGGCTAATGAAATGAACCTCTAGCCACACCCAGCGCCAGAGAAGGGCCAGATTCAGGCTAAAGTTTCCGCGAACTCTAGCGCAAAGTGCAGGCCGAATCTCAAAGGGGCTAAGGAAATGAATCCCCAACCACACCAAGCGTCGGGGAAAGTCCCAATTCAGGGTAAATTCACAGTTTTAGTCCCAATAGCCAGCGTTGATCCAGACCTCAAAAGGGAAAATGGATGAACATTTGGTCACTGCCAGTACCAGATAAAACATGAAGCCGAATCCAGGTTAGGGATGCAATGATGGCCCTTACGGCCAGCAAAATTGCAAGCCATATTTTTGACGAGGCAAAAAGAAACAAGCTTATAGCTGCGATCAGTATTAGAGGTGAACATGCCTGACCCAGGCTGAAGATCCAGCGCTGGCCCTAACGGCCAGCGCAAATGCATGACGTATTCTAAAAGCTAATGAAATAAAATCAAGACACATATAGCGAACGGGATAATTAACATTGGTTGTTAAAAACAACAAAGTCCTACGATGAAAAGATGAAAAACAAACATTCCAAGTTTACAGAAATAAGTAATATTGTTTCATCCCTCGATGGGTGAACAAACAAATGATTAGAAAAATAATAATGACAAAAGAGGAACAGACGGGTTTAAGCCTTTCAAGGCTTATCTGCATCGCCTTCCTCCTGTAGTTCCTCGATGGCCATGACACTAGCCTCCTCGTCCTCGTCCCTCGCATAAGCCTTCCCGGCTGCCAGCAGCTTGAGAAACCTCTAGATCAGGGACCACTGGGTCCCGCTAGAAAATTGTGCATCTGCCTCTTGGGGAATACCGTCAGGGGTCTAATTGTCCATCTCTGCCAATGACATTCTCGGGTGCAGCTGCGAGAAGTACTCAGTAAAACTATACTTCTGGAAAAAGACGAAGACATCACCAAGGTCAGCTCGCAATTGGTCTTCATCCTTAGTATGGGAATATAGGTCGATGACTCTCATCACCACGCCGCTCAGCAGCTAAGATGCCTTGTTACTCCGCACCAAGCAGGAGTAAAGGCTTAGGTAGCCCCAAGTGAAAGCCCAATATTGGAAGTTCTTTAGATCATCGACCTTGGCCTCAACACAGTGTAAGGAGATCTGCAGGGAGCCACTGATACCCTTCTCCAGCTCGAGATCTTTCTCCATCTCCATAGCGCGATGGGCTCGAGAATGCAGGGAGGCCAGGCTGCATTTCAGCTCGCTGAGTTCCGCCTGTAGGCTGTCATTCTCTTCCTGCATGACTCTGGCTGAACAGAGTTGCTAGAAAAAGAATAAGAAAATGAGTGAGCATGGCGCAAAGGAATGGAAAAACAAATAAATAAAGAAGAGGGAAGAACAAACCTCAAGAATGGCAGCAGCTGATCGGCCGGACAGAGAACTGGTGCCGGTGACGTTCAAGGAGCGTTTGCACTGCCAGGCATTGAAGTGCAGAATAGGCAGGATCTGAGAGACCAGCTCGGTCCGGGAAGAGGCACTGCTTAAAGGGCCTAGAGTAGACCCCCGGAAAGAAGAGACATGCAGAGAAAGGTGAGAAAGGAGCAGACCGAGCTGTCACATCAAGACCCTGCTGGCCGGAAGCGAGTTCTTCCGTACCTCCTCCAAAATGAGGGCGCATAGAGGCAGACTGGGACCTGCCCCGCTGTCATCTTCCCTCCTCCGCAGCCTGTGGCGGGTTCTCTTCAAAGCAGGCTCATCCTCGTGGACTTTAGAGTCGGAGATGTTGATCGCCTCCACTTGTTGGTCGATGATGTCGGCCGCATCATCAGCATGGGAGGCAGGGTGGCTGCTCCCGGCCGCATCGTCAGTTGGGGAGGTAGGGCGGCTGTTCTCGGCCTGGCGAGGAAGCCTTGACAGATCATCGAGATAGGCAGCCCCATACATCTCTGCAAAGAAGAAAGGAAGAAAATTAGCAGTTTACAAAAAGTGAAAAACAAAGAAAGGTGGGAGGCAATAGACGGAGTAAATGGCCAAACCAAAAAAGTAAGTAGCACTCAAGTTAGTGAGGTCCTCGCTGGGAGAAAGGGCATCAGGAAAATACGGTAGACCAACAACACACCGAGTGGAATAGTGCAAGAGGCGGTCCCACATGACTCTCACGGTTTCAAGATGGGAGATGGAGGGTTGAAGGGGAAAGGTTTCAATGACAGAGAGACGAGAACCCCACCCTCTCTCTAGCCTGGAGGGGTAGGTGACCCTCTCCTCATCAGCAAGGCCAAAGACGACCTACTTGTCCACAAATACAAAACGCCTCTTCCACTCATGCGAGTGGGAATATCGGTCAACAACTTCACCCCGTCCCGTTGGAACTTCAAAAAAGTCCATTCCGGGGGCATTTGGGCAGAGTGACAGAAAATGCGGAACAAGGTAACAGTAGGTTGGATTCTTAAGAGGTGGCATAAGACATTAAAACCTAAAACGAGCCTTACAGAATTAGGGGGAAGGTCAGTCAGGCCTAACTCGTAAAAGGCCAACACGGCCTGGAAGAAAGAAGAAAGGGGAAACCTAAGACATCAATGTTAAAAAGTCTTAAGATAAACAGCGACCGTACCCACAGGCATGTCTAGGACTGTATGACTGACACCCGGGAGAAGGACATGGTCACAAATATTATTAAAAATGATGTTCTGGGCATTGAAGGAAGTCTCTATAACACGAAGGGCAGCCCGGAGCTCAGGATTAGTGGTGTCACAATATGATTCTGACTTAGGGGAACCGACGGTTGAAACCACGACGCTAAATTAAAAATGATGAAAAGAAGGAGAATAAGAAGAGTTAGAAAGGGTACCTGGAAGGAGATCAAAATTCGCCGAAGAACTAAAACGCTGAGTGGAAAGAGGTGGACGAAATCACAGGGAAGGGGATGCGATGAAAGGGAAATGAAAATGATGAAAGATATGAACAGGAAAAAAGAAAAAGGAAGATAAGACAAACTAATGCAGTTAATTCCCATGACAGACAGAGCAACAAAATTAATGATAACAGCCTTGGGAGAGAGCGAAAATTACGTAGCCAGCTAGTGGAAAACCGTCAGAACGGGACACGTGGTGGACATCCAGACAGGAAGCATAGCCGTCAATATGGGAATTAATGAGAAATAGATCATACATGGCGGGCGATTTCAAAAACCTAAAAGAACTGCCAAAATACCAGGGACGCTGCCTGCTCCTAGGGACGCTACCTGTCTCATGGTAAACGTGTTTCAAAAGTGGGAAAAGCCAGGCTCCGACACAACCATTGGCCTATAAATCCATCGACCTGGTCAGGCTACTGCTGTGGGGAGTTGATAATGTATGGGCCTAGTGGCCCAATAACCAGAGAAAAGATAAAGAGGTGCAAACCTGTATACCCAGGGATGCTACCTGATCGTAAGGGTAAATAGGTAGCGCCTTGAGGTGCGCTGATGGGACAACTCCAGTCCCATCAGCTACCAAACCACATATAACGAGGAAGAGTGCAAGACACGAGGTAAAATTTTCCCATCAGTATACTATTCACTTAGACACGTTTCTACATGACTTCGATGGCTAACGGGAGCGTCGGAGCAGGCACGGCCCCGGGCTTGCCTGCCGGACCTTTCTCTGCCTGCCTTGTAGGTCAAGGTGCATATTGGGCTGGTGTGGATCATCGCTAGACATACTACGATTTTTGGTATTAACAGTTATCATCATCTACACTCCATTTGTCCAGGCTAACTTTCTTCTTCGTACCCTTACTCCCGGACACTGGGGTTGTTTCATCGTTGTCTTCACCTACATAATTTCCTAAACGAATAAATCAATTTTTCCATTGTAAAACAAATTTCAAGCATATTCGAATATGAGGGGCAACATAAATGAATGAGATGGAACACATTAAATAGTAAATGAATGAGAGGCAACGTAAATATCAAACATATTCTAATTAGTAAATATCAAGCATATTCTAATTAGTAAATGGGATGGAACAGAGTAAATGAATGAGAGGAAACATAAATATCAAACATATTCTAATTAAATATTAAATGAGATGGAACATATTAAATATACTATTTTTATATAAACAGTAAAAAGAGAGGAAACATAATTGAATTAAACATACCAAATTATTAAAAATACAAAATTACAAATACTAATTTACATATGCTAATTTAAATACTTTTATTCAATTCAATAATATAAACTAGATTCTTCATAATTAAAATATAACACATTAGAATAGGGGTTACCATCCGGAACATCGTGACTTCCAAATTGTCGCTCATATTCACCACCAAAATTTTTACCCGGTGAACCCCGACCTCTTGGGCTTAAAAAGGCTCCCGATTCGTTTATAGCATCAAGATGTGGAGAATTAAAGTTTTGACTAAAAAAATTCAGGTAAGAATTTTGCAATTGGATGGTTAGATTTTGGAAAGAGTGGTTCGGGTAAGGAGAGTTCGTGTATGCATTTCGGGAAGAGTGATATTGACTTTGGAAATTCATGTATGGATGTTGGGAATTCATAGAGAAACTGGGAAGTATTCTTGTAGAATTTTCATTAAATTCTGAATTTGAAAAATAAAGGATGAAAATTTAGATTTTACGAAGAATTTTATAAATTTAAAGAATTTGGAACTACCTTGTCCTTTTCTCTTCGATGTTCTTCGTGGATCCATCACAAAAACACGTGGGAATCAAAGTGAAAATTGGAGAAAAATTTAGTGGATGAAACAATGAGGTAGAAGTATTGTAATTGGAAGTGGTGTGATGAAATAGATTGAAATCAACTTTATTTATAGGTAAAAATGTTGGGGGAAGGTATCCAAAAAAAATCTGAAATTTAATTTCTAAAATTTTAAAAAAAATTGGATTTAAAAAAATAATCGTTGGGATACGTGTCACCCTGTGAGTGGGACACGTGTCCCATTAACATCTGCATGTGCATATAGCCGTTGCATGGCGAGCACGTGTCGCTCTGTGACTCGCTCACGTGCCCCCGCGTTTAAAAAAGAAGGCTGCTGGTCAATTTAGTCATTGCGGACACGTGGCCTTACCAATGAGCCACACGAGTTCGCGTCAATTTTTTTTAAAAAAGGCTAGGGTTAGTGTGACACGTGGCTCAGTGGCAGTGTGCCACGTGACCATGGCGGGGACAAAGAAAAGGGGCCGCATTTGAGCGGCCCCAATAGTTGAAACCACTGATCTCTTGTGTGGTCTCTTACCTAGAGACCAATGAGTGGTCTATTATTAAGAGACCACTCTAGAGACCACCATTGTGGGTATTTTCATTCTCTAGAGTAGTCTCTTAAAATTAAGAGATCACAATTGCACATGCCCTTAGACCATGTGCAGTGGTAGAGACCGCTAGTGTTTTCTTACCAATTAAATATATATTTTTTCTCAATCTCTCTCTTCCACCTAACCCTAAGAGATCACTTAAGAGACCACCCATTTTTCCTCCACAGTGGTAAGAGACCACTCTGCACTATTCATGGAGCTCATTTGATTTTCTCTATCCTACTCATTAATTTTACCATTAACATTTTATATAAATAAATTTGTCCACCAAAAATAAGTTGAATGTGAAATTTATTAATACGTTATGAAATTTAAAATTGAATTTCAATTTTTTGAAAATTATAAAATAATTATTTTTTGTTCTTTTTTAAATTGCAGTTCGCTGCAGCAAATTAACTAAATTTCATTTATAGTAACGGTAATATTTTTTTCCCAGAAAGAATGTTAATAATAAATAATAGGAGCAAAAAATTTGAACGAAATTATAAATAAAATATTACATTAGCAAAATTCAATTATAACGACTAGAAAAAATGTATAAAATACTTAAATAATAAAATTTTAAATTATTTCTAAAATTATATAAAATACTTAAATAATTTCTGAAAATTTTAAAAATAATTAAATTGGTTGAGTGGGACACGTGGCCCAGTGAGGGACTGCCACGTGTCCCTGGAGGGGGCAACCAATTTGGCCGCCCGTGGCATGGTCCCCCTCACTGCACGCTGCAGTGCAAATTGATGCATTGGACAAGGCAAATACTGCCTCTTGTTTGGTCTCTTAGCAAGAGACTTTTGAGTGGTCTTTTGTTAAGAGACTATTCTAGAGATCTCCACTGTGGGTATTTTCAATTTCTAGAGTAGTTAATTAAAATTAAGAGACCACCACTGCATATGCCTTAGGCTTATCATTCCATCATTGACAATTTTATTTTTTTATTTTAAAAAATGGCACCCAGGGTAGGGTTAGTAGAAAAGGAAGATAAGATGAAGGGCATCCAATCCGGGAATAAATATTGGCCGTAGAAATGGACATGTTAGCTTTTACAAGAAAGCAAGAGAAATTGAGCACAGGTGACCTAACCTGTTCATACTTTTTAGCTAAAGAATCCAAAGCATCATTATTCATTTCCAAAGTGGATGCCTACAAATGCCAACTCATCGCCTATACAAATATACAATCGCCTCTCTTATCACCACATTTCTTTGGTTGTATTATATCACGCATTGTATTTTACTTGATACTCCCTAATACACAAACATATATGTATAATTTTACTGATTTTTTTGTTTTTATTTTTGGTTTGGATGTTGAATTGTTATACTTTTTTGGGATTTTGGTTTTTAACTTCCTCTTTCTTTTATATTGGCCGAGTCTCGTCCATAATTCCTTTCTCCCGCCGCCGTCGCCCGCCGCCTGCCACCCCCACCGGGCACCAAAACCGAGCACCTCCCGATGGAAGAAGTTAGTTTTCTTCCATTTGTTGCGTCGTTTAGATCAAATTCTCGCGTCGAATTTGATTTCCGAGTTGGGACAAAATCGAACACGATTTGGCTATGGTTTTGGTTTTCTGTTCTTTGGCCTTTGTTCTTGGCCGTGGGTGGGCGGGCAGGATTGGATGGACGGGAGATGTGGGTTGTCGGTTTCGGAGATGTAAGATGTGGGTTGTTGGGTGGTGGTGTCCGGCGGGGGAAGGAGAGGTTGGTGAGGACTGGAGAATGAGATACCACGATGGGGAGTGTGCGGGGGATAGACCGCAGCGGGGATTGGGCGGGTGGAAAGAGGGAAGGCGGCGGGGGAAGGGTAGGGTTCAGGCGGGGAGCGGGGGGGTTAACGGTGGGCAGTGGGTTCACTAGCG
>JAULKK010012539.1:0-10173 GCA_032355705.1 Rubia peregrina
TTTGGGAAAGATCTTATTTTCATATGTTTATAGAAAGATGGGGTTTAATTGAAATAATAAAAGGTAAAAAGTATTAGTTGAAATATAAATTTTTTATTATACAACGTGTAGTAGTTATAAAGTTTATAACCCGATTCATGCAACCAAAAAAAATTATTTTGATTTCTTCTAATTTACACATTAAACCTTGATTTTATGGAAAGACAGTCTTTCAAGAGACAGATTCTTTATTTACTGGGTATGTGGTAAAAAAATGTATCCCATGTACCGTATAGGAATTGGCCAATTAAATGTTTGGATTTTTACATCTTTTGAGTCCCAAAAAAATCGGATTAAGCATCACTTAGGAGCATATGTCCAAACGTGCAGCCCACTTCACCACGCGCACGCGGCCCCACGCCGAAACCCTAATTTCCGAGAGAGAGAAAAAAAAAACCCACCAGGCCCTCCACCTCCACCATCATAAAAGTCCCTAAGAAACGACATCATAGAAATCACAACAGAAGAAGAATAAACTAAAATAAACCCTTATGCTTTCTCTCTCTTCTTTTCTCCATTTCTCCCCCTTGTTTATGCATATGCTTCTCTCTGTGCTCCATTCTTTAGATCTTTAATTTGTTGGGCTCATCGCTCACACACCAGATATATTAACCAAACCCTTATTATCATAAACTATATTTCTCCATACCTCATCTTTTATATACATATATATACGCTCAAAAGCACAGTATTCAAGCTTTGATCATGGCGAACCGGTGGTGGGCAGGTCAGGTAGGTTTACCGGGAGTTGAAACATCGTCGTCAACCGGTTCTCCGGTGCTGAAAAAGCAAGATCTAGGGATTTCCAAGAACGACAACGAGGAAGACGACAGGGAGAACAGCACCGACGAGCCGAAAGAGGGCGCCATCGAGGTGGAAAACCGCCGCCCCAGAGGGCGGCCGCCGGGGTCGAAGAACAAGCCGAAGCCGCCCATTTTCGTGACCCGGGACAGCCCCAACGCGCTCCGGAGCCACGTGATGGAGATCACGAACGGTTCAGATATTGCAGAGAGTATAGCCCAGTTCGCGCGGAGAAGACAGAGAGGAGTGTGTGTTTTGAGCGCGAGTGGAACCGTCACGAACGTCACTCTCCGGCAGCCGTCGGCTCCGGGGGCGGTGATGGCTTTGCACGGCCGGTTTGAGATACTGTCGTTGACCGGAGCTTTTCTTCCGGGGCCGGCGCCGCCGGGGGCGACGGGGCTGACTATATACCTCGCCGGAGGACAGGGGCAGGTGGTGGGAGGAAGTGTGGTGGGGTCCCTCGTGGCCTCTGGGCCGGTGATGGTGATTGCTTCCACTTTCTCGAATGCTACTTATGAGAGGCTGCCGATTGAGGAGGAAGAGGAAACTGGCGGCGGCGGCTGTGTTTCAGGAGGTCATGGGCAGCTGGGGGATGGATCGCCTCCGTTGGCGGCTGGGCCACAAGGTGGCGGCGGTGGGATGGGGGATCCGTCGATGCCGGTTTATAATTTGCCACCAAATTTGATGCCTAATGGCGGCGGCGGTAGTGGTGCTCAGCTCAACCATGAAGCTTTTGCTTGGGCACATGGGCGCCCTCCTTATTGAACTATAGCTACTAATTCGAAGGTAAAAATAATGGTGATAATAATATATGTAGAACTAGTGTTTGAACTGAGATGGTCTAATCCATGATTTGTGTGGTACTTAATTTGTAGAAGAAGGAGAAATTTGTTAGACCAGACTTTAAGTCTATATATATCTGTAAATGATTTGATCATGATTTTGGTTGTTGATCTGAGCAAATAATTTGGTTCTCTTCATTTTCTAGTTTTTGATCGATGATCTTGATAAGGATATTGAGTTTTTAGTTGAGCTCACAAATTTTTAGGAGCTCTGGCAATGGTGGAACTGTGGGGTGAGCCGGGGCGGTCGCCCCAATCTCCGGTGATTAGGGGTAAACATACAGCCCTGCCTTTGTCCCGCCCCTCCTAGCCCCGCTCTGCCCAACCCCGCCCCTCCTCAAATATCTTTCTAGTTCCGTCGCTGAGCTGTCTTTCGTCTTCAATGAAGGACTGGAATATTTCACATGATCATTAGCTAGCCAAAATCATAGGGATTCGAAATGAAAAATTGATTTCTCCACCCTCTTCAGGAAAAAAATTATGTGGAGGTTTTGTATGTGGGAATATGATGGTCGAATTAAAATTTGATAAGTGTCTAATTTAAGTTACAAATTAATGGAGAGAAATAGGAATAGATTTAATTTTAATTTTTAATAACGCTTGTCAAATTTTAATTTGGCCCTCACCTCCGCACATACAAAAAATTCTGTCCTTCTGATGACATTTACTCTCTTTTTTTAACAACATGAAAAACATTAATTGATCATAGTTTTTATTAAAGAAACTAATCCTTTGGAAGTTTTATGATGGGTTTCGATTTTTACATACTTCTTGTAAGCAAGAAGCATAAATTAATAAGTTGTCTACATGTCTTGCTTTTAGAACAAAAACCTTTGGAACTGTGATTAATCTACAAAAAAGAATCGGGGATAAAATAAGGTAGTGAGTCAGTTAAGGTAAACTTTCTGATTAAGGTTATAAAATGCTTCATTCTCATGATTTATCTTGTGGTAAGTTTCGGTTATAAAGTTGGATAATCGTTTCTATACATATAAGTAATTAAGAAAATTTACTCTCTTGTAATGATCATGGGAACACACACACCACACGAGGTGAGCTTTAATTATGAATTTATAATATTTCTATCCATGTTGAATGCTTAGTTTTCTCGATAAATCATTTAATTAATTATTACTCTGAGAAGTACTCTATGGATCAAAGGCGGTTCAAAACCCGCCATTAATAGGGTCAGAAATAAATTCCAAATTTAAAACCTATTTCAAACCTTCCAAAAAAAATAGTTCGGTTTCCGATAGCGAAGAAAACCTAGCAAAGAAGAACAAGTAAAAATGCGCGACTTAGCTCCAGCAAAGAAAACCCTAAACCCAGCAATTCGGAGGTGAGCAGAGCGGCGGAGATGGAGCGCACAACAGAGAAGGAGCAGCACGACTAAGCTCAAACCAACGGCTGGTGAGGCTCCGATGTGGCGTCGGCGGTGGCCAGTCTCCAACGTCGTGTGCTGAGGGTGGGTGGGAAGACGTGGTGGCAGACGGTGAGCTAAGTGAGGGAGAAAAAAAGGGTAGAAATGAGAGGAAAATAAATTAAGTGAAGGAGGAGGCGAAAAGAAGAGAGGGAGAGAAATGTTAGACGCGGAGGAAACCCTAGGGAGGGAGAAGAAAATGAAGGAGAAAAAATATTAGGGGGGATATTGGGGAAAAAATAAACCATTAAAGGCGATTCCACATTTAAAACCACCTTTAAAAAAAAGTGAGTTGGAATAGCACTTCTGAACTCGGAAGTGCTTCCGGACCTAATTAAAGGACGTTCTACAAATAGAATCGCCTTTAAAATAAATTTTAAAAAAAAGTGGCATGGGAGGCACTTCCGAATAAGGAACATCTTTATGACCTCAATTAAAGGTGATTCCATTGGAATCGCCTTGTAAAGCTGCATTTAATAGAGCATTGTCCACTAGTTCTGATTTTTTTTAAATAATTTTATTTGTTTGTACACGTGTTCTCATGTCAAGACTTAAGTTTTGCAATAATAAAGAGGTTTATTAGCAACAATTTTTCACTTTATCCATCAATCAACATTCTAAATTTCAGATTAGTGAGTTTTCAATATTTATTCAACTTTATCGATTTTCTTATTTTTAACCTTTTTATTTTCTATTACAAATACTTGACAAATTCTTTGTGTTTTGTAAATTATAAAATTTGACAAGTTATTCTTCCATTCAATCATCATCATAAAACAAATTACTCATGGCTACATGCCTTAAGAGCCCTCTGCAACCTCCTCATTTTAATGATCAAATCCTCTCTTTTTGGATTTTTTTTCAAGAAATTTTTTGATAAAAGGTTCTACAAATACAATTTATACTATATAATTATTTAGTAATCATGTGCAATAAAATAAAACATTTTTAGTTCATAGATGATTGTTTTGATTATATATCTCGTGAAATTAATAAAGAAAAAGCTATCACACGTTATCCAAAATTGAATATTCATTGAAAAATATTGAAAATCTATATCAATTTATTTCCTTTATAATAAAATTAGAGTTTCATTAATACTTTTAAATTATTATTTTATTTACCTACATATTATTAATTACTATTAACATATAGTTTAACTGACATGGCCTAATATTGTAGAAGAAATAATTATTGAATGTCTTCTGGATCCGTACATGCGGCATCTAATAAATCTAAATTTGGATCTCGTACCATTGACGGCATCTGAATGGTTCGAGAAGACATCTCAACTTGAATCTCGCATAGTTCGAGAAGATATTTTTTCTGAATTACAAAGAATTCTGTGATTGAAAGGAAAAGACCTTTTTACCCTCAAAATGTTGAAATTAACGGTTTAAATATAAGGAACTGGTAACACTAATGTTATTTCAGGGAGTAAGAGTGTTTAAAAATATAATTAAAAGCCAAAAGTTGAACCGTGGCAATAGTTTAGGTGAGTTAGTAAATTCGTTTGCCCTATGAAATATTCATCGTAGTTTACTTTAAGATTTAGGTACAAGATGTTTAGAGCAAATCCAATAGATTGTGCAAACTTGAGATTTTAGCTATATTTGTAGATTTTGATAAATTTCCAGTTTCAACAAATGCTGCATATGGTTCTCTAAAGTGGAGAATTGGAGTAACGAGAAGGTTAATTTTCTATATTGGTAGAGAGAGAATGAAATATTTAGAGAATTAGAAATTTAATGATATTAATGTCATTCACCTTTAATATAAAGGTAATTTTCCTATGACAAAGTTTTGGAAAAGATGATCTTTCCTTAGTGTTATGGAAAAACGAAGTTTAATTAAAATAATAAAAAGTTAAAGGTTTTAGCTGCAATATTAAAATTTTGTTATGCAACGTGAAGTAGTTATAAAGTTTATGACCCGATTGATGCAATCTGGAAATTGTATCTTTATTTCTTCAAATTTGCAGTTTAAACTTTGGTTTTTCCATTGTTTATGTAAATAATTTATATATCTAGTTCTCGTGACTACCGTAACTTTCATGCGTAGGAACAAAGGTTGACTTACGACATTCATTAAAAATTAGTCGTTACTTACAAAAAATTAAAATAGGTATATATTTATTAATTTTAAAAAAGAATCATTATTTAAATTTATTTAAAATAAATATATATTTATATTTAATTTTATTGCAAAATTATTTTTTAGACCGATTAATAGTTAAACATGGTCGTTTTATAATTGACATAACTAATGGGGTGATTTAGTATTTTTTTTAAAAATTTATTGCAACGAAATTCTTATATTTTAAAATATATCGTCACTACATATATTATTGTTAAGTGGACATTAGACAACTGGCTAGTTTAGATCATTAACGAGGTGTTTGGCTTAGGGATGTTGAAATGTGGAACCTAATTTATAGGGGTTGTTTGCAGTGATGCATTTAGACATTTTGATTTGAGCTAGGGTTAAAATAAATAAAATAATTCCTTGTGTTTTACAATTTATTATTGGAAAAATCATGCTTTTGTACAGAGAGAAATGAAATAAAGAATTGAACATAAACAAAAAGGGTAAATTTCCTCTCTCTTTTTTACTGCTTTTGGCCACTTAATTAACTATCCAAACAACTAAGATATTTGGTAAATTCGTCAAAATTGCCTTACGTCGGCTCACGTGCCCTCTGCGTAAGAGGTTAAGGAGTAAAACTGTAACCAGCGTGTGATTTGCCTAATACGACATCATTGCAAATAAAAATTATTAAAAAATAATAAGTTAAAATTATCCTTTTCCATTTAACCTAATATTTCGAAGGCTTTTGCCGACCTGGTTTCATCAAATTAGATTGAAGGACTTGATGTTCGTTTTGAGGTCGAGTCCTTCATTAATTGGATGGAGGGAAACTTGCGGTTTGAATGCAAGTTTGTGGGAGTGTACTGTTGGAATAATTAATTTGGGAATAAAGACTCTTTTTTCCTTTTCTTTTTCTGAATTACACTTATTTTCACCCAATTTAGTGCATATATAGTTTCTTGTTGTGATAATTCCTATAGTGACTTTTAGTGACGGCCGAGAACACAAATAAATATTGATTTACTAATCTTTTCTTTCATTGTTGAGTTTATTGGCACTGAATTTAGTTTATTATTGCTGAATTTGATTTATTGGTGTTGAATTTAATTTAGGGAAAAGTGCAAAAAAGACCCTATAAGATTGAGAAAGTGCAGGAATGATCTTGTAAAATTTGAAAGTGCAAAACTAGCCCTAAATGTTTGTAAAATAGTGCAATTATACCCAAATTGCACTATCCCGTCATTGACAGAACAGATTCATGCATTAACCATTAATGAAAATATAAAAATACCCCTATTGTTAATACAAAAAATTGAATAAAAAATAACCCTAACATCTCATTCTTCTTCATCACCAGCTCCGCCGTCACACCACCAGCTCCACTGCATCACCACCAATTCCCTCCGCCTTGACCCGTTGTGCAACCGCCACCGCTGCCTCCTTCACTCTGTCGTCGCCGCCTCAACCCCTTACCCCAAACCCTAGTTCTTCGTCACCACTTCCACCCCAGATCCCTTCTTCACTTCGCCGTCTCCACACTGCGCCACCTCCACTCCTGACCCCAAACCCTAGTTCTCAGCCGCCTCTAGACACCTCCTCCACTCTGCCGCCTTCACACCTAGCCGCCGCTAGCTCCAGAAATCCCAAGGCCTCCTCCACTCCGTCGCCCCCACACCAGATGCCTCTGCCCCTGACCCCAAACCCTAGTTTTACACTGCCGCCTCCTCCACTCCGCCACACCCCCTCCTCACCCACTGCAGCCCCCTCCTCCTATCCCACCACCGCTGGCCCCTCCTCTTCATCCTTATCCCAACTGGTGCCCCCCGTCGATTCCCCATTCCCCAGCGATTACCCCATCCCCGTCGACTGTAACCTCCACCGATTCCCCATTCCCACACTGTCGCCCCGCCATCCTGTCCAAAAACCCATCGCCATCCCTCCCCTGCCGTCGACCCTAACCCCCAGTCAGTATCAGAGAAAATGGAAGTTGAAGAAAATGGAAAATGGGTTAATTAGTGACGAAAATGGAGAAAATTGAGAAAATGGAAAACAAAAGAAAGAAGGTTTTTGTTAAAAAGTATGGGTATTATTAACTTTCACTATTTTTTATTTTTTTTAACAGAACGATCATTTCAACGATTTCCACTCATTTTTGCATTTGACATTTCCGTCAACGAATTGCAGGGTTAATTTTGCACTTTCAAATTTTACAAGGTCATTTCAGCACTTTCACCCAAAAAATAGGGTTAAAATGCACATTTCTCTTTAATTTATTATGGCTAAATTTAGTTTATTAATGGTGAAATATGGTGAAATTAAACCCAACTGAACAGGTTCTAAGTTGAATTTGGTTTCGGCTGGATTGTTTTTGGGTGAATTTGGATTGGTTTCCGTCCAAATCTTGGGCATTGGATTGAAGCCACGAAATTCCGATGATGTTCAGCTTTAATCCGACGAAAATTGGACTACAATTACGGCAGTGACGGTGCCGTCTTTGCTTAAAAAACCTGTTTTTTCCAATAAAGCGGTGACTGAGAAGGATTATGGTTCAGTCGAGTCACACTGTTAGATACCGGGTAGGGTTCCGAAAACGGTTCGAACGTTTAAATGGTTGGCGCCTGGCGGGTTGCGCAGCCAGGTCAAGACCCGAATTAATGGAAATTGGATATGGGGAAAAGACAGTTTTGTCCCTAAAAATTCTCATGCATATGGCATGTGTGTTGACAGAAGGCTACTTTGACGGATTGGCCAAATAAAAATATCGCAACTTAGTTTTTTTTTAAAATAAATAAAGAGTCGGACGCTCATATTATCAAAGATGGGGGAAGAGCGTTAGAGTCACCTATCACAAAACGTTCTAAATTTTGTACATTCACTACAACAGTCCTAGTGACTTTCATTATGTGTTATTCGGTGAACACCATAGCTACCATTATGATGGACCTGAGAAGTCCGTATAGTGCCGGTGGAACATTTGAAAAGTTGCGATTAAGTACCATTTCGCAGTCCGTTCGTACACAGAAGTGTGTTGCTTCTCGTCTTCTTGCGTCCGCCATAGCTTTATAGATAGCAGAAAGCTCATCCTGAACTGGTGAAAGTGCTTGAAACTTTCGTGAACCAAAAGAACTTCTTCCCCCTTTTGATACCCACCAAGCTGCTACTGCACTACCATCCTGAATTCTTATTGCTGCATCTGTGTTGACTAGATTCCAGGTAATGTAGATAGGGTTTCGGTGACCAACCGGCGACTGCCAAATTAATTGTATATCCCCTACCATTTCCTTCTTGGGATCCATTGATTGTGGTTGGGCACACAATTGGTCCAATTCTGTCTGTTGTGCATCGGGGTTTGTAACAGCCTGTGTTGTTGAATCATACTCATCATCGCAACTTAGTTGTTTTTAATAGTTGAGTGGATTAAAATTATAGAAAAGATAGATGAGTGGTTGAAGGTGAACTATAGTAAAAGCTCAATAGCCACATAAATTATTTATGATGAAAACTAAGATAAATACCATGAATCAAAGATTATTAAAAGAATAAAGTCTTGTATAAGACTGTCTCATGGCGAGACTAAGGATTATTCTGCAATATTATTGAGTGTAATTAGATATGGATCAGGGGAAGGAGTGATATGGGGGGCAAATAAAACTATTTTAAACTTGGGATAGGATTATTTTAGTAATGCAATTCATAAAATAGAAAATACAAGTTTGGGGTGCTAGGCATAAATAATTGGGATATAATGATTACGGGTCATAAGAATTTCGCGGGTCAAGAATCTGGGTCGGAGAAATTCGCTGATAATTTTTTTTCCTAATTTCTGCGCAATGAGTGGGTTTTTACTACCAAACTTGATGTTTCATTTTCAATAATTGATGTTTCAACTAAATCTTGTGAGGTTTTTCACAATCCTTTTTGCTCACTAAAATCATGTGTTTTAAAGTTAAATTTTGGTCTTTTGTAAATCTTGTGTTTGCATGTTAAAATTTTAACAATTTATACATTTTGACACTCAATAGTGATATTTTATTACTACCTCCGTTTCGTTGGATGTGACATCATAGCTTTGTGTGCTTGGATTTAGGTGAATAAAATGAGTGGATGAAATTGAATTTAGAAAGGAAAAAGTAGATTAAGTGGATGAAATCGAAGCAATCTTTCCACAAAAGGAAAGTGTGTCACATCCAATGAAACGAAGGAAGTATCTTAGTTTTAAAATTTTAATTTTATACTTTCATTTCGAATAATGTTTTCATTTTTCATTGTTCTGTTTTAAATATTAATATCAATGTTTCTTTTTATTATTATTATCTCTTTAGTTAATGTATCTTTTGTTTTGAAAGATTTTTTAATGCAGGCATGATGCTTCAATAGCATGAAATGATTTTTTTCAATTTCAATGTTTTATATTTTCAGTATTAGTGTTCATATTTTGGTGCACACGTTAACAAATTTGATGTTTCATTTCCAGTACTTGATATTCTAATCAAACCATGTGATGTTATTTCATTATTTGTTTTTTTACTAAAATAATTTAATTTCTATTTTAAACTTGTATTTTCACTTTTATTGATTTGTTAACTTTTCAGTGTGTCGTTTTAAGAATTAATATCGATGTTTATTTTTAAATATTATATTTTTATTTATGGATGCCTTGATGTTTCAGTAGTGTGAATTAATTTTTTTTGCATTTTAGTATTTAAATTTTACTTTTCTGATGCTAGTGTAACATTTTGGTGTGAACTTTGATGTGTATTTTAGTATTTTCACTTGATGTTTAAATATTTTAATTAGGACAAAAGTTTGGGAAAGACAATCTTTCCATATGCATATGATTGTCTTTCCATAAGATGGGGTTAAATTAGAATTACAGAAAAGTAAAAGATTTTAGTTACAATATTAAAATTCATTATGCAGCGAATAGTAGTTATAATAGGTCAACGTCGGAGTCAGGCGGGAGGGTATGAGTTTTTATGTCAC
>JAULKK010012550.1:0-10172 GCA_032355705.1 Rubia peregrina
CCCTCATGGGGGCAGGGTCTTTCAGGACTTGTCGATGGATAGACAGTATCTCGGATCGGGATTTAGAGAGCGGGGTATAGTTCTCGAAGTTCGAGGTGGTAGACTTTGCTACAGGAGTGGATTGACTCTGCCTTTTGAAGCGATTTTCGAAGACACTTTTGAAGAAACAAATAAAAATTATACATTTTTACAATGTTAATACTTTATGATGATTAATCATACAAATTTAATCTAAATTTATAAAAATATTTTATTAAGGCAAGTGTGTCACTTATAGAGAAGTAGAGAGAGTACAGTACTAAACCATTTTCACGGTTAAAATTTATTAGAAACATTTATATACATAGAAAATTTTAGTTTTTCTTTATTTAAAGCTTGACATAATAGTACATAGTAGGTATATTTTTAGACACGTAGGTAAATTTAAAGATACAACCACTAATTCTCTCAAATTTCTCAGCACGCCTGAAATTTAAAGTGTTAGGAGGGACTGATTGGCTAATTTCAAATAAATCTTCCAAAGTTATACCTAAAATTCTTTGATCGGCGGATCGTAGGAAAGGCTGGCGCACCACCTCGCTCCCCCCTAGAACTGCCCATGGTTGTTGCACACCACAGAAACGTGGCTCAGGCCAAATCACTTCATCGGCGTCAACAGAGCAATGATACATTCAATTTTCAACTTTATGGGAATTTTGTCGTTGGTGTTACATCTTTTAACTTTTAGCAGTTGAATTGAAAAATATTTGATCATTAACAAAGGTAAAGTCAAAAATATTTTCTGGCGGGATTAGTTAATTAATTTTTTAATAAAATAATATTCAAATAAAATAATTTTATTCAATCTAATGAGGTTGAATGGTAAATTTTTAAAAATTGATAGCCTTAAAAAATTATGAGGGGCTGAAGAGTAATTTTTAAAAAATAATATCTCTTAACAAATTGTTGGCGGGGGTTGGATTAATACCCTCTAAATAATTAAATTGTATCTTAAAATGAGACGAATGAGCACTTATTATGTTTCGTTTGGGTCATGAATTGTACTATGTGGTAGAAACTTGAAACTTGAAACCTGGAGGACCGGCAACATGTGGGAACGCTGGGATTTCTTTTACTCCCTTGTTAAACTAAGTGTGGCTCATCACTTTTAGACACACATTTTTAGAAGATGCTTATTGTATTTACAAAGTCTTATTTTAGACATCATAAACTTCAGGTCATAGATTATTATGCAATTATAAAAAGATTAATTTGGGATGTGATTTTTAAAAAATATGCTGAAAAATGTAGGAACCTACTGAGTAATTATCAAAATGCTATATATATATATCACACACAAAATAAGTTTTTCGTTTTTTTTCTTCTCTCCGATCGCCGATCGGAAACCGCCACCGGCCGACGGTTTCCACCAATTTTCTGCCAGAAATTTACTGGAATTAACCGATCTCCGTGGATCTCTATGTTAGACGAAATTCTCTGCAATTCGACGCTAGATTTCTCTGCAATTCTACGCTTCTTCTAGTTCGCGGTGGTGGTTGCTGGTGGAACACAGCGATGATGCGGGTGAGCGACACCGGAGCACAACGATTGGAAGAGGAACGACGAGGCTTCTCCAATTTTCTGTTGTTCGAGATTCACTGCGAGCTTCTACGATTTTTCGGACTGACAAAGCTTCACGGTGAGGCAAAGAGGAGTGGTTTTGTGACGGCGAGGCTTGGTGTTGCAACGACGAGGCGTTCTGCATTTTTCCTCCCGAGGCATGAGATCCACACGCCTCAATGAAGAGGAAGATCGCACATGTTTGCATGCGCGGGCGGTGGTGACAGCGGTGGCGGCGGACGGGTGGCGACGGCAGAGGTGAATTGAGGTCCTGCTTCATGAGGTGAGGTTTAATATTGTGTATTACTTTTTTAAAAAACTATATGAGGTTTAATATATATGACTGAGGTTATTGTCAACAAAGGTTGTTTGGTTTGGTGGTTAGTACTTTTGTTGTTGAGGTGAGAGGTCTCGGGTTTGAAACTCTTTGTTACCTTTATTTTGAAGATTTTATTTTCTTGATGTACATGATGAGCTTTAATAGTATTTGATTGAACATATGCACAGTAATGGGTCTTTGGTGTAGTGGTTATATTTGTAGCCTTTGAGGTTAGAAATCCAGGTTCAAATCCATTTTCTTGAAGAAATTCTATTCTTGAGGTACTGTAGGTTTTTTGTTGATGTTTGTAGTTTTTTTCTTCTCTTATGTTGATGTTTTTAATTATTCGGGTGAGATTTAATTGATATTAATTGATGATTTGTAAAAAAAATTGGGTGATATAGGTTTTTTTTACAATTTTTATTCTTGAGACACTGTAGATTTTCTGTTGATGTTTGTAGTTTTTTCCCCCTCTTATGTTGATGTTCTTCATTACCCGAATGAGATTTAATTGATATGAGTTTATGTTTTGTATTTTTTTTTCTTGGGTGAAATTGATTGATATTTGTAGTGTGTTTTTTTACAAATATTTTTATCATGTTGATATTTTTCATTTTTTTGGTTGAGGTTTTGGTAATAGGAGTTGATGTTTGTAGTTTTTTCCTTCTTATTTTGATGTTTTTCATTTTCAGGATAAGGATAATGTGTTAGGAGTTGATGTTTGTAGTTTTGGGTGATATTTGTAGTTTTTTAAATATAAAAATTGTCGATGTTTTATGATTTTCAGATTGAATAATTTATACTCTTGAGGTACCATAGTTTAAAAAATTATTTTTAGTGTTCTTTCTCTCGTGTTGATGTTTTTCGTTTCCCGGAAGAATTTTCGTTGATATGAATCGATTTTTTGTGTAGTTTTTTGTGATATGATTGATGTTTTGTAGTGTTTTTTCTTTATATTGATGTTCTTCATTTTCCGGGTAAAGTTTAGATGATAATAATTAATTTTTTAACCTTTTGGGTTATATATGTTGATGTTTGTAGTTTTAATTATTATTATTTATAATTTAAGCTTTGTTGATGTTTTTATGATTTTTGGTTGATATTTTGTTAGTTGTAGTTGCGTTTTTTAGTTGATATTTTTAGGAGTATATTTTATTTATTTGATTTTTTATATATTTTTATGCAATTTTTTAGTCGATGTTTTCTGATTTTTCGCTAATGTTATGGTATTTTTTGTTTAAATTTTATAATTTTCAGTTTGATGATTATATTATTATTATTTTACATTTAAATTTTATTTTTTTATTTTTTTTTACAGATTGCAGATGACGGGAAAGTGGAGGAAAAAATTGGACAAAAAATCCCTGAAAATATTAGCGATAAGTCCCTATAAATTTATTAGAGATATGTCTCTGAAGTTAGAATATGGTTAGAATTGTATTAAAACTTCTGCCTAAAATTTAGGCTGCCTCATAGGAGACCATCTCTATTGTGTGATGCAAAATAAATAAAGAAAAAATGTATAGTAAATATTACTTTAAACAATGCTATATTAAGAATGTATTAAAAATAAAATCAACATTCCAAAATGAAAAATGTTTCATGCTTAGTTGAAGAGATTGAGTACAAAAGACCAAAGTGCCAAAGTGTAAAAGTGTATTAGTCTAATGGGCACGGCACGAACCAACCGCCACCATAGGGGTGACAAATGGGCGAACGGATCAAATATGAATTAAATAATATGGGTAATTAAAAAGTATGAGTATAACAAATCAAAAATGGGTCGGGTAAAATATGTCTTTCAGGGTTGACGGGACGGGTCAACCACCACATCGCCAAAAAATGAAGAAGTAAAAGTTAGGCTTTTTAATAGAATGGTCCATTTCCATTTCTTTCAGGGTTGATTTCAACCAAACTATTTCAGTCAAAGTCGTCCCTGCTAAATAATTGCCTTTTCTAGCTAAAAATAAATTAATCATTGAAATTTTGAAGTACACGTAATTAAAAGTTTATACTCCCTCTGTTTCAACAAAAATAGCATTTTTTTTTACAATTTTTAATAATTATATTTGACCGTCAATATTTTTAGTTACGTATAACAATTTCGGATAAAAAATAAAAATTAAGATGAATTTAACAATATCTCACATTATATTTTTATTATTATATATATAAATTTATATTTCGGGCAAGTTTATAAAATTTGATTTGAAAAAAGTAAATGTGTCATTTTTGCTGATTTGGAGGGAGTAGTTTACGCTATATTAAATTAAAGAAATTGATATTTTTTATTTATATAATTTATGTTTAGTAGTAGTATAACACACGCGGTTCCAACTGAGATGGAACAAAGAGCGTGTAAAATACTTCATTCGTCTCAGATGAATCAGCACATTTTTTTAAAATTTTGGGTGTTTTATGTAAATGTGCACACTTTTCTCTTGATCTTTTATGTAAAGCGGCAAAAGCAAATTCAAATATTGGCTAACTTTAACTTTATGAACGCAATCTTACGTAAAATAATGGAGTGGGGTATGCCAGATGATATTTGAACTAAAGAGAAGGGATTATGAGATAGGAATGAATCCAATTTTATTCGTCAGATCAGACGACGTCGTGCATAACTCATGGGCAACTGCCTGGGTAAGTGATGATGACTCGTATCATGTGGTTGTCAGGGGTATTCATGTAAAAATAAAAAATAATAATTATTGTGAGTCATCATTAACATATTATTTTTTAAATGTGACCAAGAACGTATTATTTAATACTCACTCCGGTACATTTTGATTTTTAAAGTTAATAAGATTATTTTTTATTATCTTTATTTAAGTGTATAAAAAATCTGAAAAAAAATAATACTACCTCCGTCCCAACAAAAATTGACATATTTATTTTTGACTCACTTTTTTATGCAAGGTGATGTTGCAGAGAATAATTGTTGAAAATTAGAGATTTTTTGAAAAGCTGTGACTCAATCTGAAAGTTGTTAAAATTTAAGAGGAAATTAAGGGAATTTAACAACATATAATTTGCTAGTTTGTGTAATTTTCAAAGTATGTCATTTTTTGTTTGGACAGACAAAAAGGAAAACTATGCCATTTTTTCCGGGACGGATTAATTTAAAAATCTATGTTATGATGAATCCAATATAACATAGTAGTAATAGTCTCGCATATATAATAATAGAATTTAATTATCGACTCAATTTGACCTCCAGGAGGTTCAAATGTGTCATTTTTATGAGACCAAATGGTATTAAATTTTATACTTTTGATTTTTGGTGTCATAAAAACGTTACTCTGATTATAAATTTCATTAATATATGAATTAGTACAATATCACGTATAATTTTATTCATTGTTGTCTGTCGCATTTTAAGGTGCACACTTTAATTTTCATCAAGCTTACTATTTTTTAAAATTAGTAATACATTTTGTTAAGGATAATTGAAACTTATGAAATACAATATATTAAAATATATATGTTATAAATAATTTAACAAGTTATCACTGAATAATATTTATACTAATACATTAATTCAACTTTATGGTCAAAAATATTTTTACTTAAATAAATAGTTAAATTGTTGTTTGAAAGACAATGGAGTACATTATTTCAATAACGTATACTTTCTATGCATTTTCATAACTTTAAAATAGACCCCCTTAACATCTCCGTCACATCTCTCTAAATCCTAAATTATATTATATATTTTTAGTGTTTCTTGTTGAACAATTTCAAGGATAAAACAAATGTGTGGAATAAATTGGGATTCCATGTTTTTTCCCTTAATATGTGTTATGATTAGATAATGTATAAACAAAATTATAAAAAGAAAATAAAATTTTGAGAAGAGAAGAGAAACGGTTTTCAGGTACAATACAACGCCTTACAAATTTAATCAGCAAACTAATTGATATTGATCTCCTCATCTAAAATTTTATTTATAGTTATTTAGCTGCTCAACTGCTCCTCCAAAATTCATCCTAATTGATCATAACTGCTGTTCAATTAGAACATCAAGCTCAGTTTAGATCATAATCTGGAATCGAATTAGCTAAGTTTCTAACCAACCATTTAACTCGCATATTCTTAGTGAAACTTCATAGTTAAACATCAAAATGAATGACGTGACATTAGAAAAAGACAAATATATTCATTGTTAGTTACATTTTTCACGAAATGTAATTAGTGATTTGGTTTTTTCATCAGCGCCACATCATTCACGGCATTCACTTTGATGTTTGACTGTGAACTTTCACCGAGAGTATCATTACTCTTAACCTGCGACCATCTTGATCATGACAATATGCTGGGTGATGTTTTAATCCAGTCCATGGTAGAAAAAGGCTCAAGCACGGCCCAAATAGAAGCCCATTATAGACACCCCTCAGTTCTTATCTTTTAAGTAAAGCATGAGCCCAAATTAACTCATTCTTTTTTAGTATAGGCAGCTCTGTAGCTTGCTCGTCCCTCTTTCACCAGGAAGTGTTGCTACAGTAGCCAACAATCGTCGCTAACCTTTCGCGACAGATTCCGCCTCTCAAAATGGCCACCACTTCCGAATCCAGGTGTCCACGCTTTGATATGATCCTTGACAACTGTTTCGTGAATAGGTTTTATTTCCACGATTTGGTCAGCCTGAAATAATGACTGTTGCATTTGAATCAGGGGCGATGAAATCAAACAATTCCCGGAAATCGCTGTGATTCGTCACGGTGAAACGGAATGGAATGCTGACGGTAGACTCCAGTTTTTTTTCTTTCCTTTTGTGCATTTCGAGCACTTTCACTATGTGTGTGCGTGTTTTATCCAGTACAGCTGTAAATTAGGAGCAGTTATGGTGTGGGGCAGGGGCATGTGGATGTCGAGTTAAACGACGAAGGAAGACAACAGGGCGTCGCGGTAAGTCGTGATTCCTAGGTCTCATAGTTATAGAGTTTGCTGTGTCTGAATTGCCAGTCTTAGGTATTTTTTTGGAATAAAGGTTGCAGAAAGGCTTGCTACGGAGCCCAAAGTGGATGCAATTGATTCATCTGACTTGAAGAGAGCTTTCAGGTGGTTTATTGATTGTAGTTGCTTGGGAAAAACTGATCTTCATGATTCTGTATCTATCTACGTGAAAATGAGAAACTGCTAATTTGTTAGGAAAACATGTTTATTCATCATTAATGGAATTTGTAAGCTACCTAAATCATTGGCTATTTGAGTGTATGATTGGAAGAAGCTTTTGGAGGCTGGGACAATTGGACTTTGGATTAGAGAGAGCCCTTGTCTTTTCTTAATGTCGTCTTCAGAATGGGATAATTCTTATTTTGTTCGAATATTATTGGGTCGGCGTGACCATGACCTTAATTATGCACCCAAAAAAAGGGAGTTCGTGAAGTCACGGGACCAAATTTAGATAAGAATAGTGTCTTACGCATGCCGTGACAGCCTCTCGTGTTGTCGGCTGATCTTGTTGCCATTATCTTCTTCTTCTTCCTCTCAATCTTAACCTAAATCCTAAGAGAGCGACCATTTGGAGCTTTTCTTTAGGGAAGGAAAAGTCGTCTATACTACACTTCTTCGGTTCCATTCCATATAAGTTGGGTTTAGAAATAATGACTATTTACAAAAGAAATTGGAAGTCACAAAATTATAAGGGGGTTTGTCACTAGTGTAAACACCAGTAAACTTTTGTACGGAGTAAATTGAGTCTTACAGATCTTATGTTCCGATTTGACTAGTTCCAAAATGTACGAGGCCATGAAATGATTGAGCCTTTGAAGAACAAAATGGGTGGAGACGCAGCACTTGGCATGAATTGGATGCAATTATAGAAAGGTTGGAGTGGAGGCAGGTAGATCATGGAAACTTCTAATACTACCTTGGATGGTCATTGGTCAGTGTGTGTGGAACTTTTTGCTACCTCTGTCCCATCAGTTTTGGTCTATTTATTTTTTCCGAACCAAAATAGGCAAAGTTTGACCATAAATATAAATTAATATTATTTATAATAAAATATCATGTGAGAAATTGTTAGATTCATATTAACATCTAGTTTCTAAATATTAACTTTTTATTCAGAATTATTATATGTAGCTAGAGATATTAACGATCAAACATGACCATTAAAACCGTGAAAAAGTAAATACGACAAAACTGGTGGGATCTGGGGAGTAATTTATTGCCGGTGACAGAAACTGAATTCATTGGTTTGCCACTTCCGACAGGCTATGGCAAACAGCTTTTGACACTATGCAAAATTACATTATCAATCTTACACAAATACTTGACTAAGCCACCCACCTCCACCAACTATATCCATTAATCTTGTTTTTTATTCGAGAGAGTAGTAGCAGGTATATTTTTTAGGTTCAACGTAATATCCTTTACTTGCCGTATCCGTTGTGCTAAGATCCTTTCTTTTTTTATAGTTCAACGTAACGACAATCAAATTCGTAGTTAAATCCAGCTGATTGCACTCATCATTCATATCTCACCAAAATGAGTCGTCACATTTCAAGATAGTGAGATACTTCACATTTCTTAAGGGCGGAAAGATTCGCACTAAAATAAAAGAAGCAGACCCTACAAAAATAAACATACATAAAAAGTCTACGCATAGATAGAGTTTTTTCCCATCTATGAATAAATATGATTGAAAATGATGGATGTCACAATTTATTTTAAGAAATAATAAAGAGAGGAGGATCCCATTTCTCTTCGATAGGGTCTTGTTAAAGCTTGTGTTTCTGCGTCCATTTTATTTTTTTAGTTCAATTCAACAACTTTTTGTGTAATCTCAATTTTTCCTCCAGTTAATCTTTTACGGAATAATGGGTTTTTTTAAAAGTTCAATTCAACATATTTTTGTGTAATCTCATTTTTTTTCCTCTAGCTAATCTTGTACGGAATAATGAGAATGATTGTAGTTTAGCCAATTGGTAATCCTATGAACTGTATTTTCATTGAAAAGGTTATTCTAGCCTTATACCCTAGTAAATCTGAATCAGACATTCACTAATTTATTTAATCATCCTAATTCAATTACATCTACCCTTTTAGTATTACAATTTTAAAATTTAGGTCGTGAAATAGTGCATGAAACATTAACGAATAGTGGGAGTATTATTTTATAATGACCAATTATTATTTTGGGTTATATACAATAAGAAGGCCACGGATATGGGAAAATGTGCTGGTAATGGTAATACTCGGTCCTTAAATATTAGCACCAAGTTAATGGACATATATTTTTTAAGTAAAATGAATTGAGAAGATTGGAATGAGAGAGTAAAAAGTAAATTAAGTGGATGAAAACGATCTTAATTTCATCAAATAAGGAAGTTGCCAATATTTAAAAATTCAAATAAAAAATAAAAGTGTGTAAATATTTAAAGACACGAGAGAGTAAAAGTAAAGCGGAAGCATCGTCCCCCAGTCCTCACGTGGTACGCGGTCTCTGTGTTCATGCACACCAATTTTGCATTTCAAGTTGCCCTTATTTTTTTAGTCTTCATATCAGCTGGGCAGAATCTGAGGGATTATTTGTGATTTTCTGCATTATTTCATGATTGCAGCCATATGCATCATGTAGTTTGATTATACGAGTCAACCCTTTTTATGTTAATCTCTGTTTTAGTACTACATGGATTTCGTATGTCCAACTCCCTTGTTTCTGCCTTTCTACGATACATAACATATTATTTTCTAACTCTGTTTCTAAGCGGAGTAAAAGTGCTTTTATAATCCTACATTTATTCGAAAAGTGTCAGTTTAATGCTTAAATTCTTGAAAGTATCAAAATAACCTTTGAAAGTGCCGAATTACGCAATCCAATATTTTCTTCCATAACTCTTGATAATGACGGTTCTGCCGCTCGGAGAAAAAATTGAAAATCAAACTTGGATTGATAGTTATACCCTTCGCATGATCCATACCCTAGTGGGTTAGATGAGCACTTTCGAAACAAACTCAGGGTTATAAGATTATATCAACACTTTCTAAATTAACTCAGTGTTAGTTACTGGCGGATCAAGGGTGGGGCACGTGTCCTCACTGATCCTACCCTCTATGCTTGGTAGTCCTGTTTTTAAATTAATTCTAAAAAATTATTTGTATATGAGTTCTTAATATATATAGATAATTTTTTGGCAGTAATTTTAAAAAGAAAAAGTGATTTTATAACCCTACCTAGTTGACATAAGTGTCAATATAACATTTTGATAACTGAAAGTGCATATATAACCCTACCTAGTTGATGTAA
>JAULKK010012559.1:0-10172 GCA_032355705.1 Rubia peregrina
ATGTTTATAATGTGGTATTTACCGTTTCATCCCACAAAACGCGCGTAAATTTTCCATTTCACTTCGTTACGCGCGAATTTTTTTCCCACTTCCCTCCATTAAGCGCGCGTAAATTTTTCCACTTCCCCATTGCTTACGTCTTATCGCTTATCCATTTCCATATTTTAAACTCTTTCCGTAAAACATCCATTATCACCTACACTTTCAATTCCTGTAAACTCTTTTTGTCTATACATTATAGGTTTGCAGACTCTGTTTTGTCTCTTCCAGTCGTCCATCACCATCAAAATTTTGAGGTTTGTCATTGTATTTTTATTTACATATTACTTGTTTTCAAAGTTATTGGCTGTTTATGAAAATGATTAATTTATAACTCATATCTATGTAAATACATTTAATTCGATGGAATTATATTTGATTTATTTTATAAATTTATAAATTTTTGGATTATATGTAATATGATTTTTTATGTTGATTTTGGATATGTTGTTTTGGAATATGGATTAATATGATTATTTATTCTTGGTTGTTTAACTAAAGCAGATTCGATACAATTTGATTTTAATTTTCTTAATTTTGTTTTTTATGATTGTTACCTAATTTTGTAAATGTTATACAGTTATGGCTCGTATGACACTAACTCAACGTAAGAAGATTGCAACAACATGTATTGCAATGTATTGGGAAATGATAAATCAGGTTATGAAAATGATGATTGAATTCACCCACCATCTAGCCACTATGAACATTAAACTTCCAAAAGCCATCTCCTATAAATTTGATGAGTCGCCTGAAGAAAGATATTATGCTAGAGTTTTGAATCTTAAGGCTATGATTCAATGGAGTGATATAGCATGCGTGGATAACCTTAGGATGGATCGGAGATGTTTTAATAAATTGTGTGAGGTGTTAAGGGATGTTGGTAAGCTGCAAGGAAATAAAAATACAAGTCTAGAAGAGATGGTTGCGTTGTTTATTTTCACCCTATCACACGATACGAAAAATAGAACAACTCAATTATATTTTAGAAGGAGTGGAGAGACCGTATCAAGACACTTCAACTTAGTTCTAAGTGCTATCCTTAGATGTCACCCCCTTCTGTTCAAAAAACCAGTACCAGTTACAGAAAATTGTCAGGATGAGAGGTGGAGATGGTTTCAGGTATATTTAATTTTGTATCACAATTAAAATAGAATTAAATGTAGAGTAACTAATATATGATACATTTTTTTCTTATGGTAGAATTGCTTAGGTGCATTGGATGGAACTCATATTAACGTTCGTGTTGGGGATAAAGACAAGGTTAGATTCAGGAATAGAAAAGGAGAACTCAGTACTAATGTGTTAGCTGCGTGCACTCAAGATTTGAATTTTACGTATGTTTTGCCTGGATGGGAGGGTTCAGCTCATGATAATAGAGTTTTGCGAGATGCTCTTTCTAGGAAAAATCCACTAAAAGTTCCTCAAGGTAATGAAAAAATATAATTATGATAATTTTAGGTTAATTAATTAATTTGTGACAATTTATTGATTAGGAATTTTTTTGTTATTTTTAGGAAATTACTATTTGTGCGATGCTGGATATATGAATTGTGAGGGGTTTTTAACACCATTCCGAGGTCAAAGATACCATCTAAGCGTATGGAAGAGTGGTGCTCAACCTATGTCAGCCGAAGAGTATTTTAATATGAAGCATTCTCAAGCAAGAAATGTTATAGAGAGATGTTTTGGGTTGCTAAAAATGAGATGGGGTATTCTTAGAAAAACAACTTGGTATAGTCGAAAAGACGTGAGTAGAATAATATTGGCATGTGCTCTAGTACATAACTTCATTCAAATATACATGGATGTTGATCCTATGGAGCATTTGGTTGGTGACATACATGAAGATAGTGATGAAAACAATATTGCGATTATGGAAACTAGTACAATGTGGAATAACTTTAGACGTGAGTTAGCTGATGAAATGTATACATCATGGATCCAGACTAGATCGAAGTAGACAATATTGTATTTAGTTTTTACATTGTTAACTTATTTGATTAAGTTATGACTCTAATGATTTTCATTTTGGCTTAAAATTACTTGTCGTGTGCTTGTTTAGTCATTTATTCTTATACTTATTCCTTATCAATAATTTGTGATGTCTATTTTTTTAATGTTATTGTCTAGTTTATTATAATGTAATATATTTTCAATTATTTACATTTATAATGTAGATATGAGTCAATCAGCTGCCGATGATACTCCAAAAAAAGGTGCTAGTGGAAGCAATTCAGTTAGAAATTTGTTGCGATGGTCAAATGTAGAGGATCGTGCCCTCGTTAGTGCCTTCAATGATCTTGTAGATCTTGGTGGTTGGAAAACAGACAATGGGCAATTCAAAAATGGGGCTTTTGCAAAATTAGAAGCACTCTTGAAACAAAGAATGCCTGAAAGTGATAAAAAAGCCAAGCCTCATATTGAGTCAAGAGTTAAGACCCTGCGAAGGCAATATGATGCAATAGCTGAGATGCTTAGCCCGAGTGCAAGTGGATTTGGATGGAATGACGAGGAAAAGTTTGTTACATGTCCGCAATCAGTGTGGGATGAATGGATTAAGGTAATATTTAAAATTATTTTATAAAATAATTCCATTCTATTGTTCTAATTATTATAATATGAATGAATAATTAGAAATATATAATGTTATATATTGTTTGATGGTTCATGACAGAGTCATAAGAATGCCGCTGGATTGAGAAATAAGCATTTTCCATATTTCGAAGAATTGGGAAAAATATTTGGCAAAGATAGGGCCGTGGGGAATGAATCGCTCAATGTGTTTGATGTCATG
Source organism: Rubia peregrina (assembly GCA_032355705.1). Lineage (NCBI taxonomy): Eukaryota > Viridiplantae > Streptophyta > Magnoliopsida > Gentianales > Rubiaceae > Rubia > Rubia peregrina. The sequence continues at coordinate 2,837 of JAULKK010012559.1, forward strand.
GAGAACGAGAATGAAGAAGAGAGGGGTGAAGAAGAACCAAACGTTCATGAACATAATGTCGAAGACATTGGTTCAAATCCTGCCATTAATCCCATGGAAACCCAACGTTCTGTAACGCCTTCGACTGTACGAACAAAGAAGGCAAGGACAGAAACTGTTGAAGCTCTGAAAGAGTTTTCTACCAAACTTGAAAAAATGAATGATGTTATGGAGATAGCTAGTGGTCACATTGGACGACTTGCTAATTGTTTTCAGCACGAGTCTGATTCTGCAGAGAGACGGATGAAAGTGACTTCTGAGGTTATGAAAATTGAAGGATTAACCCCTACTGAAATTATTACTGTTTCAAAGAAGATTGCCCTTAATCCCTTGGAAGTTGATTTCTTCTTTCGTCTCCCTGAAGACTACAAATATACTTACGTTCAGGGTATGTTACTTTCAGATTAATGGTGATAGGAGGATAATTTACAATTTTTTTAAAGATTGTAATAAGTTATTGTTTTTTAGACTTTCAGTGAGTTAACATTGAGCTCATAAATGCAAACACTCAACGTTGAGTGTTGATATGCTTTGGTGTACCTTCTATCAAGTTTTAGGATTTCATCAAGACATTCAAAAGCCTTCTCCTAATGTGATAGGTGAAGTTGTTTTTTACGTTAATTTTTTAAAAAGTAGGTATGATTATTGAATTTCACAAGAAATAGTTGAAGTAAACCAAACAACTATTTGGAAAATAAATCCCAGGAAATACAAATTCTTTCGTGTGCAACCAAACACATTTTTCGTACATCCTAGGAATTTAATATGGGAAATAACTTCCCATGAAATAGAATTTACTGCAGGAATTGAATTCCAACATAAACCAAACGAGCCCTTAGGATAGCGAGATCTAATCCTTTACTATGTGTGTACTCAACTGTTGGTATTCTTGGCTCGGAGAATTTTGCGGAGGCATCAAACCCTTCGACACCGTCTCTTCTTTGGAGGATCTGTCACGAGAGCTGAAAGCCATGGTGATAAGCATCATCATGTGGATCAATGGAGAAACAATCGAACCACTCCGTCTCAAATCAAACGGCCAAGCTCATTGAAATTTTTGTTAATATCAAAAGCTAATACTTAAAATTTTAAAAATAAAAATCAACAATGGTTTCAAATAATTATGGTTCAAAAGCCTCAGAGAAACTAATAATTTTACAAAATTCAAATGCCAATTAAATCTTCAAATCCCACCTTACTTTATAAGGGCATCAAGATTTTTAACAATGGCTCTCAAAATACGATTGCAAAAAATATTATCACCAAGTTTAGAAAATTAATTTTATTTAAAAAAGGAGCTAAAATGGGCCGCGGTGGTTCCACGTGCCGAGAGGAATTAGATTTTCGAAATTAGCAGACTTAGCAGTAGAGAAAGGAAAGGCAGGGCAAGGCCCCTCATTTCTCAGCGCTTCGTCAATTTTTTCGCTCTCAGGTGGAAGAAGAAGAAGAACAAATTCGGGTCGGGTCGGGTTGATTTTCGCTCCAACAAGCCGTCCCCATCCGCGTACAAAAGCTCACTTCCCCACGCATTTCTCCGATCCCCAAAACACACCGTTATTCGTTTCTAGGGTTTATTGGAAAGATCCGTGAATCCGTAGATCCTATTGGTTGATTCTCTGCGGCTGTATAGCTGACGAAGACGGGGGCTCCTTTCACGTTGAGCGAGCAAGCTCGGGACGGTTTTGTTCTGCCTTTTTTTTCGCGGTTTCTTTCGTTTGTTTGATGATTGAGCCGGCGCTTGAAGATCTAAAGATTTCATTGGAATTTCATTCGAGTGGTTGATATGGAGCTGGATTTTAACGGTGACGTGGCGTGTCTGGATGCCGACTTGTTGCAGCTGCCGGAGGTCTCCCCGCTGTCTATCAAAGCTAATCCCTATGTTGCTGAGAAGCTGTTCGACCAATGGCTTTCACTCCCTGACACTGGGGCATTGGTAATTTATTTTTTCACACGCTTTGTTTAACTCAATGATTATGCCTGTTTCTTATGATTTTCTGATGATTGGAGTTTTTATGGAACGTACTCAGGTTTCTTTGTGGATATAGTAATTATGATTAAAGTGAATTTACCACATGTGGGACGGTGGTTGAAATAATTGAATGAGTATGTCGGCTTAGTTTACTAGGGAGAAAATGATTGTGAGGGTATATAGAGGTTTAGACTTAGCGCTTTATTTGGAAGTTGTTGGTTGTAGAAGCTCGAATAGATGATAATTGGCATTTCTAGGTTTCTTTATTGCATGTAATGGAGTGATATAGATCGTCAAGATGTTGTTCGAACACGTGGTGACGGATGTGAGGGTATGTTTATGTAATAGGTTATTGAGACAATCTCACCAAGAATGTGACGGATGGCAAAGGTATATTTTATGTAATAGGAGATTGTGACAATCTTTCCAAGGATTGCCGCAAATTTACTTGTGAGAGGATGGTTGAAATGATTGGATGAGTAATGATGGCTTAGTTTTTCGAGGGAGAAATGAATGTGAGGATATACTGAGGATTAGACTTTGCGTTTTATTTGGAACTTGTAAGCTCTAGAAGCTGGAATAGATGATTCTAGGTTATTATTGCATGTAATGGAGTATTATAGATCGTAAAGATGTTGTTCGAACACGTGGTGATGGCTGGCAAGGGTATATTTATGTAATAGGAGATTGAGACAATCTCACCACGAATCCGGCATATGACGAGAATATATTTAATGTAATAGGAGATTGCATCAATCTCACCAAGAGCTGCCGCAAAATTTGAACAATGTTTGAACGACGATTCAAAGAATTTAAGTATCTAGGATGAATAGAGTTATTTGTAGTAAATTGAAGTTTTATGACACTATACCTGGTGATGTCAGAATCTGATTGTGCCATTTACTGTTTCGATAAAGGGACAAGGATGATTGCCTCTTCTGTTTTCTGTATATTTTTCCTAGTTTCGTGAAGGGCTTCTTATGTATATTCTTTATTATCCTTTCGCCGTGGGTAAAATCCAAGTTCTTTGTCCAGCCAGGCTTCTTATTGGGATGAGAGAAATTGTTGGAGATTAATTATATACATTTATATGAAGGGAGGTATTGTATTTGTGCATGTGCAGGTAAGAACTTTGCTGAACAATGCCAAGGGAGGTGGTCCTATGAATGTCTCTGGAACAACATCTAGCACAAATGCTGCATCCAGCAATACTTTACCTTCCATGTTTGCTGCTGGTAGCACTCCTCCCCTTTCGCCCAGAAGCTCTATTAATTCACCCCGAAAGCATAGGGCAGGGTCCAACAATCTTAATCCTTCTCCTCTTAAAATGGTTACTGAGCCGGCGAAAGAGTTGATACCTCAGGTTGGGAGGCTTTGTTAGATTTTATTAATGTCACTTTCTTGAAGTTTTACCTTTGGGATGTTCCTTTCTCTGGCTGAAGTGAAATTTCTACTCATACAGTTTTATTTCCAAAATGGCCGTCCACCTCCGAATGAACTTAAAGAACGGTTCAGTTATAGGATAAATCAGTTCCTTTATGGCCGCGTGGAACCACTACAAATGCATGGTGAGATTTAAAAACTGTTTCTTTTTGAAATTTTAGCTGTGAACGGTCCGTGGTATTTTTAGCATGTTTAACGTGTTATATTAAAACCTTGCAATGGGGTTGCAGAATTGAAACCCTTGATAAAGGAGATTTGCAAGCTTCCTTCATTCTTCTCCAGTGCCCTTTTCAGAAAGATAGATGTAGCTTCTGTGGGCACCATAACCCGGTATGATATTTACATCCATATTTTTCTGACGTGTCCTATTTTTGTGTGTTTTTTTGTCGTATTTATATGCATCAAGTGAGTTGGTTGTCTGATATCTAATAACATTAATTGATGGGCATTACGTGGGATTAATTGTATGAATTTTAAGATCTTAGGCAACACTTTATGCTTGTAGTTAGTCGTTCTTATTAGGGTCCGGACCAGCTGGTGGTAATGCTGCTTGTGGGGCATATTCCTCCTTGCATCTGGCCTGCCTTCTGGAGAACAGAGCCTTTGATTTAGTTGTTCTCAGGATTGTTAGCAACTTTAACTTACAAATCTTGGTAGCCAATTTTGGGATTCCAATCCATATACATTTGTTTCTACTGGTTTTATATTGAAGTGTCTGGTTAGATGACATTACCTGCCACTGAAAACCTTCTATTCCTCTTCACTCTTCTTATTTCTCTATTGCCATTGCTCTTTTGATTGCCTAGAAGGGGTTGGAACTCTAGTTACATGTTAACTGTGAGTAGTTCTTTTACATTGATGTTATGCCAGGACCCCACCCAAGAGTATGTGCACAAGATGAAGTTACATGAATATAATGTCATGTTGCCCCCACTTATTAGTCTATGTTGTTCTTGTATACTCAGGGATGCTTTTGTTGACTTCTGGACCAACAACAATATGTTGACCAAGGATACTGCTACACAAGTATTCACAATATTGAAGCAGGCTGATCTCCAGTATCTTACTCAGGTATTCTTTAGATTTGGTTTCTTTTTTTGACTTGATTACACTATTTAGTATTTCTGTACTACCGTAGAATGTTAACTTTTAAGTGTAGTTATATTTGTGGCTTTTAAAGTAATTCTGACAATTTATTTGAACTTCCATTCGATAGGATGACTTCAAAACTGTACTTCGAGAACTTTTGGCAACTCATCCCGGGTTGGAGTTCTTGCAGAGCACGCCTGAATTTCAGGAGAGATATGGTATCTTCTATTTTTGCTTCACACTATTTCCATCATAATCTTCAATGGCTGGTTACTTTGAAGCTTTAGCCTTGTATAAGAATCAAGGAGACTGAAATGGAGTGCATTATACTTAATTCACCTCTTCTAGTTTGAAGTAGAATGAAAAATGATTATCAGAATACAGTAGTGAGTAAAAATTGGCTTATTAGAATCTCTTTAAATAGCTCACGTATATACATACATGTATATATATACATATACATACATACACACATATACATATCTATACACACACACATATGTATGTATATATGCACACACAAATATACACATACTCACACACACACATACACACACAGAGTACATATATATTGGTCCTTTTGTGCTTTTGATGTGTTCACCTCTCAAAGACAAATTGATGTCTATTGTTGGTAATCATAACTGATTACTTTACTAGTCATTGTATGTTCGAGAGGTGCATCCAATTGAGCATCTTGCTGAATAGTCAGACTCAATGCTTACTTTTGTTAAGAGTAAATATCAAATGAGATATTAGATTATTAGTTGCTGTGTCCTTTTATTGTATCAATAGATGAAGTAAATAAACTAGATTTTTGGAGCATCTGACTGCATACCCTTGCAACTTACCGTTAAAATCTAGAAATCATTTTGCTATTATTTTCTTTCAGTTGAGTATAAATGAGATTTTTCATGATGAGTGTGTATTACTATTGTCCCAATTAAGTGTTGGAATATTTGACTTATAATAATTTTCAAAGTCTATCTTTTGCACAATCAGCTCTCTCAGTCAGCTGGATAGTATTGGTGTATGCAAACCTTTCTTTACAGTTGCTATGTTGGCATTATGGCACACTGTTGCTTTCTAATTTCCTAGTGTCTCATATCAGTGTGGTCATTGATGATTGGAGTTCTGTTTTCTTATTCATAACTTCTCACCTCCCCTCATTCTATAGAGCTGTTTATTCATAGCGAGCAAATATATCTGTTTGGTTTTGCATCTTAATATCTTCTTTATGCTGTTGGCCAGCTGAAACTGTAATATACAGAATATTCTACTACGTCAATCGATCGGGTAATGGCCGTCTTACTCTTAGGGAGCTCAAGCGTTCGAACTTATTATCTGCAATGCAACATGCAGATGAAGAGGAGGACATTAACAAGGTTTTTAGGTAATGCAGCACCTGTAGATTGACTCTGGGTTGTAGATCAGCCCTTGTTTATTGCTCTTTCGTACAGTAGCTTTCTCAAACTTATGTTCACTGAGAAAGAGCTTACATTTTGCTACATTATTAAGATAGTGTTCTATTCTCTTGTACAATTTCAATTTGTTTTCTGGGATCTCCTCTCAAAGAGCTTGAGGCAATTTCTCCGAGAACCATACATCTAGAGTTCTGTTATTTTACCTTTTGATAATGCATAGGGTGGGATGATGACCTTTTTCCTGCTTTCATTTCTGGCTGCAGGTACTTCTCTTATGAACACTTTTATGTGATATACTGCAAGTTTTGGGAGCTGGACACAGATCACGATTTCTTAATTGACAAAGAGAACCTTATAAGATATGGTAACCATGCACTTACCTACCGAATCGTCGACAGGATATTTTCTCAGGTTGGTTTTTATGTGCTTATATGTTTGTTATATATTATCTGGTCAACACTTCTGCTGATTATCATATCCTTCTGGCTGCAAGGTCCCAAGAAGATTCACGAGTAAGGTTGAAGGAAAGATGGGATATGAAGATTTCGTGTACTTTATACTGTCAGAAGAGGATAAATCATCGGAACCTAGTCTTGAATATTGGTACATCTCTATTATAATATAACAGTGGAAACTATCGGTTATACTTTCACTATCACTATATAATTTGTTTGCATGAAATTATAGTTTGGAAATCAAATCAGGAATGGATTTTTTTCCTCTCCTCTTTTTCTCTATAGAAGTTCTTTTAATAATTTGCATATTAGATTAATTCTATTTTTGGTTTTCTCGTTTTGGAGTTTTTAATGTCTTCTTGGGGGAGTAATATGAAGCTCAAAGTTAGAGGTATCTACATTGCTATCACACATAGGGGGTAATTAATATTCAGTCATTCATACAATTGTGATTTTATGGTTTTCTTGTACTTGGTTATTTGCTTCTAGATGCGTAAATGCACAAAATGGCCTTATTTAAGGGCTATTTGGATGTTAATGTATTTTCCCCCTATCTTATTCATCATTCATTACTTCACACTGTTCTTAGTTTTGAAGACAAAACAAAGTTAATGACTGATGGGAGTTACATTGTGTCTGGTATTGGCATTTCACTTAAATTTAGTTTCCAGCTGACTCTTGTTTTAATTTCCTAAAAATATGATCAGGTTTAAATGCATAGATTTGGATGGCAATGGGGTTCTAACAAGGAATGAACTACAATTCTTCTACGAGGAGCAGTTGCATAGGATGGAATGCATGGCACAGGAGCCTGTACTTTTTGAGGATATTTTATGCCAAATGGTTGACATGATTAGTCCAGAGGTTAGCTTCTGGTGCTATTTGAGTTTGTCTGAATCTACTTTCTGGGGAAAATATAC
>JAULKK010012580.1:0-10172 GCA_032355705.1 Rubia peregrina
GAGATGGCACGAAGCATAAAAGATGACCATAAGTATATCAAGCACGAATATACGATACGAGTAAGACACGAAACAAACTATAACCGCACCAATGCGAATTCTGAAATAATAGATGTTTCCCCATTCTAAAATATTAGTATAAAAGTAAAGCAAGCTTATTCTATAGACTATATAATAAGTATATAATTAAACAAGAAAATGTAATGTCCCCAAATTTAAAATCGCTACCCTCTTTTATTGGGCTCTCCGCTCGTTGATGTGTAACATTGTCACTATCGTCTATATACAAGTTTAGCAGGCCACCACTTCCACACCTCCATTGTGTTGTTTGCTTAGATTTTAGAGAAGGTATAATTTGATTTCTCTTACTCTTAAGGGTTTATAAAAAAATTAATTGAATTGCTTTGGGCTAGTTTAATTTTGTTTCAAATGAAATGAAATCTTGGGGGGCGGGGGAATCTAATGTTGAATATTCATAATTCACACCCGCGCCTTGCACAGTTTCATCTCTAGAATACTCTATTACAGTTTAGCACGCTTTCATATTGCACGCAAACCAATATAAGAATCCCAATAACCAAAAGTGTGGGCAATAGAGTGTTGTTGTACCACATAAGAATTATTTACGTATTATTGCAACATCTGCTAATTTACTTCATAGTTGGGTGTACCTTCATAGTCTCATTTTGATTTATTAATTCCGTAGGAGGTGTTACTGATTTAATTTACAACTCATCAAATTGGATATTAAGCATCCGTTTCAATATATAAAATATCAATTTTTTTGAAAAATAAACTCTTAAATTGTACTTAAAAGAGAACTTTATACTTAAGTCCTCTAGAATCTTTTGTAGTCGACCCACGGAAATCTACTGCTATCATCCCCGTCGGCTGCTGACGAACGCTGCCGATTACGAACTCCACACCTCCAGTGGCTTGCCTCAATCTTAGAAAGGTATAATTTACTTCCTTTATCTTTTAAAAAAAAATCCGTTTTTAAAGATATTTCATTATATGATAATTTAATTTTGTTTTATATGAATGAAAAAAAAGTCTGTATCTTGAAAGGCGGTATTTCCATAATTTATGGAAATGCCAAGATTTAAACTGCAAATTAGAAGAAATCAAGATAAAAATTTTGGGTTTCATTAATCGGTTTATAAACTTAAGACTATTGCACATTGTTACCTTTCTTTAATTCGATTTCAACCCGTCCTTTCATAAGTTTATGAAAAGACGGTCTTTCCAAATATTTTGTCCTAAAAATTTAGAAAAGTCAAACATAAAAATATCATAATTCGTACCATTACCTTACACTATTGTATCTCATAAAATTGCTAAATTAGCACAATTTCATATTGCACGACATAGACCGACAGAAATATCTCACCATCGATGGATGTATAGAAAATTAGGAAATAAAATATATTATATAAATAGCACTTGCCATTGGCATTTGCATTTGCGTGCTTCGGCATACTCTCAGCACAAATTTAGCACGTACTTATTTCATCACTAGACTACGATGTAGTAGAATATTTGAGTCAACTTTATATATGTTTAGTGAATATGTAATTAGTTATACTTGTACTCAAAAAATTTATTAAACAATAGACACAATATGGTTTACCGACTTAACTTAATCAATCACGCACGACCCGATTAAACACGTGGCTTGAACACGGCATGAAACAAAAGGCACGAACTCGTGGGCTGGTTATGGAACGACTTTTATTTTGACAAGTGGAATAAAATGACACGAAAAATGATAGACACGAGAACGGAAGTGGACCTTAAATATATCAAGCATGAATGTGCGACATGAGGACTGCACGAAATCGACTCTAACCGTACCAATGTGGGTTATGAAATAATAGATATTTCCCCATTCTAAAATCTTCGTGTAAAAGTCAAACAACAAACATATTATATGAACTATAACATAAGTATATAATAAAACAAGAAAATGTAATATCTCAATTTTTTTACAACCCCTCATCTCATGCTCCCTGCTCGTTCTTGTCGTTACATTGTCAATTTCGTCTACCAACAAGTTTCGCGGGACACAACCTTTACACCTCCATTTTGCGGCTTGCTTAGGTTTTAAAGAAGGCATTTTTTTCTCCTTATAGGCTTTATAACAAAATTTATAATTTAATTGGTTTGGTCTATAGTTTAATTTTGTTTCAAATGAAGTGAAATATTAGGGGGGGATTCTTAATTGTAAGGCAAAAAAGTACATAAATATTCATCCTAATTTTTAAATTAATAATACCGCTCAGCGCGTTGTGGGCCTCGACTATTCTATCATAAAATGTACCAATAAAACTATAATATTTATGTTTATAAATATTAACCTTAAACTAATATTGTGAAAAGAAAGGAAAAGAAGGAAGTATATATGTTATTTATTTATTGATGATGAATTTGAAACATTTTAATTATATTTAGTATGTTATAGTTCGGATTCCATCACAGAATGCAACAGATAATTTTTTCTATACCATTTAAGCCAACTCACCCACCTACCCCACCCTACACCCAAAACTTCTGGTATGATTCTGTCATTGTTGTCGGCCGACGAACTTTTGTCGGCTGCCACCTTTACACCTCCAGCGGCTTTCCTCACTCTTAGAAAAGGTATAATTCACTTCTTTTCTCTTTTGGGTTTTTTTACTTTTACTTTTGGTAATTCATTTATATGATAATTAAATTTATAATTTTTTAGTGAATTAAAATTTTAGAAAATCCTATATAAACTTATCATAAACAAACAGTCACAAAATCTGCACATTTTAGTACAAATATAACACAAATTTGGCACATTTTTATTTCATCACTAGAATACAAACAGTCACAAGGTGGAGGGACTATAAGATGTCAAGGATTATCCACTTACCAGACATGGAAAATAGTGTTACAGTGCCATATTGCTTTATTGCCATTTTCAGTGAAACAAATTCAGTTTCAGGAAAACATTTTCCAGTTTTCCGTTGCTCTTTTATTTACTTCAGACAAATAATTGCATTTCCTTCTTTTTTTTCTCAGTGTCCTCAGCCAAGTATTATGCTAGAAACATTAAAATTTCTGATATAGAATAGTCATAATTCACATCCACACATTGCATGATTTCCTCTCTAGAAATTTCTATTACAGTTTAGCACATTTTCATATTGCGCGCAGATCGACCAAAATGTCAATAACCCAATGGGTGGCCAATAGAGTTGTTGTACCAGTTAAAACTTATTTACGTATTATTGAAACATTTGCTTAAAGACATCATAGTTGGGTTGTACATTCGTAGTTTCATTTTGACTTATTAAATCCATAGAAGGTGATACAGATTTAATTACAACTCCTCAAAATGGATCTTATGCATTTGTATTAATATGTAAAATATCAAAAAAAATTGAAAATCAAATTTGAGAAGAAGCTAAAAGATTACATCTTCTATATCAAAAGCTTCCGCAAGGCGATAGTATCCATGATATTACCTGGAATCACATAAGTCCACTTAGTAGAGATCAAAATATAGAATCTCTACTCAAATATAGCAGTCTACAATTTTTCCCTCCACAATTTCAACTTTTTATCAGTGATGCTATTTTCAATAAACAGAAAAAGGTGATTGTTGGAGCTTGGGTTCAGGTCGATTAGAAAAGTAGCAGAAAGATGAAGAAGGTAGATGAATCTTACATTATTAATCTGGCTTCAACACCTCTCCAAGTGGAGCTTCTAGCAATCCTTCACTGTGTGGAGTACAATCTACAAAAGGGGAATTTCCACTTAAGGATTGGAACTGATTCCTGAATCGCAGTATATATCACCCAAGGAAGGCAAAAGCTAAACCTAGATTCAATGGATGAAGATAATGAAGTTCTAATAATCTGCTACTTCTTTATTTCTGTAAAATTTCTCAAAGTGATCAGAGCAGAGGTTTCATTGACTCATGAGTTAGCCAAGTTTGTACTCAGTTTTCTTTAAGTGACAACAAATGAGGGTATTTAGATTATAAAAAAACAATGTAATAAACGTTTGAGTCAATTTTATTTAAGTTTATTTAATGTGTAACTGGTTTATATTTTTATTTGAAATTTTATCAAACAAAAGACTAAATATGGTTCGCCAACTTAACCGAATCAATCACGCACAACACGATTCCAAGTGTGGTTCAAACACGACACGACACAAAAGGAACGAATTACGTGGGCGGGTTGTGAGCCGACTTTTATTTTGACAACATGGAATAAGGTGGTACAAAGCACGAGATAGGACCATAAAATATACCAAGCACAAATGTACGACACGAGCACGACAAAAAACAAACTATAACCTCACTGATGCAGATTATGAAATAATAGAGGTTTCCCCATTCTAAAATCTTCGTGTAAAAGTCAAAAAAGCATATTCTATAGACTGTATGATAAGTATATAATTAAACAAGAAAAAGTAATATACCCAAAGAAAATTGCGACCCCTTCTTCTTGGGCTATATGCTCGTTGTTGTCGTCATTGTCATTGCCATCTATATACAACTTTTGAGGGCCACCACCTCCACACCTCCATTTTGCGGTTTGCTTAGATTTTAGAAAAGGTATAATTTGATTTTTTTCTCTTTTAAGGGTTTGTAAAAAAATTGAATTGGTCTAGTTTAATTTTATTTCAAATGAAGTGAAATCTTGGGGGTGGGGGATCTAATATTGAATGTTCATAATTCACACCCGCACCTTGCACGGTTTCATCTCTAGAAAGCTCTATTATAGTTTAGCACATTTTCATATTGCACGCTAACTGACCAGAATTCCAATAACCAAAGGTGTGGACAATAGAGTGTTGTTGTACCAGCTAAGAATTATTCACGTATTATTCCAAAATCTGTTGATTTACTTCATAGTTAGGCTATACCTTCATAGTTTCATTTTGATTTATTAATTCCGTTGGGGGTGATTCAGATTCAATTAGAACTCCTCAAATTGGATATTAAGCATTCGTTTCAATATATAGAATATCAAATTCTTTGAAAAATAAACTCTGAAATTGTACTTAAATCATAACTATATCCTTTAATCTTCTAGAATCTTTTGTACCCACGGAAATATACTGCTATTATCCCCATCGGCTGCTGATGAACTTTGCCGATTACCAACTCTACACCTCCGGCTGCTTGCCTCCATCTTGGAAAGGTATAATTCACTTCCTTTCTCTTTTAGGATTTCCCCCTTTTATTTTAGATATTTCATTCATATGATAATTAAATTTTATAATTCAATTGCTTTAGTGTATAATTTTATTTTGGTTTATATGAATGGGAGAAAAAAAAGTCTGTCTTTTGAAAGGCGGTCTTTCCATAAGTTATGGAAAGACCAAGTTTTAAACTGAAAATTAGAAGCAATCAACATAAAAAATTTGGGTTTCATTAATCGGGTTATAAACTTATAACTATTGCATAATAATTTTTTTTATTGCAAATAAAACCTTTTACCTTTCTTTAATTCTAATTCAACTCCATCTTTCCATAAGTTTATGAAAAGACTATCTTTCCAAATATTTTGTCCTGAAAAATTAGAAAAGTCACACACAAAAATATCATAATTCTTACCATTACCTTCCACTATTCTATCTCATAGAATTTGCAATTTAGCACAATTTTATACTCCATCCGTCCCACCATTATTGGCATAATTGCTTTTTGAAAGTCAAATTTAGAAAAATATGAACTAATTTATTTATAATAAATATATCATATGAGATATTGTTAAATTCGTCTTAACATCTATTTTCTAAATATTAATTTTTATGCAAAATTGTTATATGTAACCAGAGTTATTGATGGTCAAACATGATCATTGAACACCGTAAAAAAACAATTATGCCAATAATGGTGGGACGGAGGGAGTATAGGTTTAAGAATTTACTGATTAAGTTAAAATCAAAATATTAGAATTGGGTTTTGCTATCTATTGATTCCTATTCTGTGCGCTCACTATCAAAGTTGCTCGGCTGATTTTCATTACCTACAGTAGACCCAAATATGGATGTTGCTGTATGTATTGTGCGGTATACACAGTTTTGGTACTTCAACGGATTTGGGTGGATTAACAAGTTTGATGGAGTTGGATGCATTGACAAGTTTGAAGATTGCTTAGAATATCTGTCACAATAACATGTCTGGTCATATACCACCTCAGCTTGGATATCTCATCTTGTTAGAAAACCTGTTTTTCAACTAGAATCATATGAGAAAAACAACTTAGTTCTCAAAGTACAACTCGTAAGTGCTTCAATTATTTCTTGTAAGTTATTCAAAAGTAATATGGAGGTGCTTCTTTTATAACTTGTGCGTTCTTTAAAAATGATTTCATTCTTAAAGTACCACTCTTGGTGCTTCAATCATCACTTGTAAGTGATTCAAATGTAACTTTTAGGTTTTTCAATCATCACTTGTAAGTGCTTCAAATGTAACTTGTAGGTGCTTCAAATGTAACTTGTAGGTGCTTCAATTATCACTTGTAAGTGCTTCAAATGTAATTTTATTTTATAACTTGTGTATGCCAAGAAAACTACTTTATACTTAGAGTATAACTCATAGGTGCTTCAACTATATCTTATAGGTGTTTCAAATTTAACATGTAATCGTGATATACTGTTTCATGGCACTGTCACTAAGCATGATGCAAAAGCATACAAATATTTACATAAATAACTTGGTGCTTAAAGTATAGTTCGTAGGTGTTTTAATCATTTCCTGTAAGGGCTTTAGATGTAATTAGTAGGTGTTTCTTTTATAACTATGAAAATATCTTGGTGCTTAAAGTACAATTCATAGGTGCTTCAATCGTCACTTGTAATTGCTTCAAATGTAATGTTTCTTATATAATTTGCGTGCTTAGATTAGAACTCATAGGTGCTTAAATCTACGCTTGTAAGTGCTACAAATGTAAGTTGTATGTGTTTTTTTTTATAATTTGTGTTATTTCAAATGTAAGTTAACGATTGCTTGTGAGTGGTTAAAATGTGGGTGAGTTGACCATTGACCATTTCATGTAATTAAGTGTTTCAAATGTAACATGTAGGTGCACTTTAACAATTGCTTGTAAGTGTTTCAAATGTAATTTGTAGGTGTTTATTTTATAACTCTATTTGTGAAATGAAATTTAATGAGATATAAGAGAATTAATGAACTACGACAAATGGTAATGGAATCAGTAATTGGAAGTTTTCTTCTTGTTTTGATCCTTTCCAAATAAGCTGCGTTAAACCTTCTAATTAATGTCTTATCTGGTTAAGAGTAGAGACAAATGGGTTGCAAACGGTTATGCCATGATAATTGGATTTAGAAGCGGAAAACGGGCTATGGTAAATGGGTTAGCGGCCCAGATTACATAGGTACAAGTGAAGTCACGCAGATGGTTATCAACCACACGTGAATAAACGGAAGCCATTAGATCTAAAATTTTAATGGTTTAGATTTGTTCTCACATATAGGGTTGTTCTCACATAAATGAGTGTTCTCACCCGAACCCTCCCATATCAATCTATATCACCTAAATAAACTACAAAATATCTGCTCATATCAAATAAACCTGACTCGAATAATGAAAAACATCAATATGAGAGGAAAACAAGTTTCAAACATCAACCAAAAAGTTATAGTATCTCAAGAACATAAATTCTTCAAAAATGGAGTCATAGTTCGATTTGAACTCTGGTCTCTAACATCAAAGTCCACATACTAGCTACTACACCAAAGAACAAATGCTTAACAAACTCTCAGTCAAATAATTATAAACCACAACATGTAACTCAAGAATATAAAATCTTTAAAAAGTAAGTCCTAGTGGGAATCGAACATAGCTCTTTAGCCTCATAGCCTAAAACATTAACCACTACACTAGAGAAACTTTAATGATCATATACTCAGTCAAATAATATTATATCTCAGCATATCTCCATAAAAAATAAAATATTGAACCTCACCTCTCACATGTAGAACCTCAGTCATCGCCGTCTGCCGCCTCAGGTCGCCGTCGTAACCTCAAACGCACGTGAAGTCACTTGCGCCTTCTTTCCTTCGTGCGGGTGCATCTCACGCGCCTTCTTCTAGCAAGTCTGTTTCCTCCGACGTCGCCTTCTTCTCCAGTGATTCTACCTCCTCCGCAAGACGCCTCCGCCGTCATACCGTTAACTCCACCAGGCACTCCCTTATCGACTCTCTCATCGCCTCGTTGTCTCCCAATTCGAATTTGAAAACTCTAGCGCATCCGCTGCAAAACCGTTCATCGTACAATGGTGCAGAGCTGCGAAACCGTTTGCAGTTCACCTCGTCGTAGCACAGATCAGATCGCCCTCTGCCGCCGAAAAAGTCGATCGATTGAGATCGTAGGAGCTCAACTCCGACGAAACTTCGATCTCAATTTGGATAACCGCTGTGGAACAAAAGGCAGAAGAAGAATCACTGATAAAGAGCGGTGGAGGTTGACAGTGGAACGGTGGCGGTTGGTGGCGGTTACATGTTTCAAATTGAAGGAGGAGAATTCCGATCAGAAAAAAAAAATTCTGATATTTTTGTGATATTTATAGTATTTTGATAATTGCACAGTAGGTCCCTAAATTTATTAGCATATTTAGAGAAAAATTCCACTCCAAATTAAAATTTATATTAATTACATAATAGACCATGACTAAAGTTTAGAATGCAATTAACAAGATTTTGTGTTTAATGTTTGTTTTCATTTATTACAATATATTGTCATAATTCTAAATATCTTAAATTATATCTCAAATATAAATAAATTATAATTTAATCTTAAAAGTTATAGAGATGGGATTTGTCATGATTTCTACTCCATCCTTTCCATTTCAATCTGCACACTTTGACTTTTGACAGTTAACTTGAAAAACGTTTAATCCTTAATATCTTTCATTCATGATAGTTAAAACTTGTGAAAAGTTGATATTTCAAAAATATATGTTATAACGAATCTAACAAGGAATCACACAATATTATTTATACTTGTATACTAATTCAATTTATGGTCAGAGTTAAGAAATTTTAACTAAATGAATAGTTAAATTGCATGTTGAAATAAGAGCAATGTGAAATGGAAGAAAGTTGGAGTGGAAATGGAGTTAATAGACAAAGTAGGTAAGATTCAGATGTCAATTTATCTATTTGCAAAATATAAAAGGACCTTTGGAGCAATTTTATCATGTGCTTTGTTGAGACATGTATGGGTGCTGACACATTAATAGTCGATACTCTGTTTGGTAGAGCTGTATTTATATATAAAAAATGACTTATTTTGAAATTAGGGAGAAAAACTAACCTAAATTCTGTTTATAAGCAAAACACTTTTCCAAAAAAATATCTCATACTTTAAAAAAACTACCTTTCTACACTTTAGCAAACATAAAAAAAAATACTTTGCTTACAAACACAACAGCCAAAAACCTTTGCCAAGCAGTCAATCATTTTTTGAATTTGATTTGAGGGGAAATTCAAATTTGCTCCGCCTTCTCTCTTAACTTTCAAAACCAGATCTGATTTCTCCGGAGGGGTGGCTCGCCGGTGCTCCTCGCCGGTCGGCCACCCTTTCCACCCCCGACTTTTAAAGTAACCAGCCACCTCCTTCTCCCTCAGCCTGAATCCAAAACTCACCCGACAAGTCACGGTTTTCACGAGCTTTCTCCGGCCAGATCGTCAGACATGGCTCATGCTTGCTCCGACCAGCTCGTTAGCCTGAATCCATGTTCGCTTTGCACCGCTGCCACGACCGTCAGTGTGCCTCGCTCCCACGACCATTTCCTCCACCGGAAAAGCTTGGAGTTTTAGCCGGAAAAGCTAGGGTTACGCCATTTTCTGTTTTCCTGGACAGATCCGGCCATAAAGGGCTAGCTTTCCACAGCACCGGCATCCACGCGCCTCCACGCGCCTCCACGCGCCGCCGGTTCCATCGCCGAGTGAACTAACCGGCGTCTCATCGCGCATACGCGCTTCGCCGGCCACACGCTCAGCCTCTCTGATGCACCTCCTCCGGCGCGTTTCGGGCACGCGTCGCCGTGCTGCCTCCTCCAGAAACAGAAATGGGTTGTTCTTGAGTTTGGTTTCTTTTCTTTTTTTTATTTCATGTCAGATGGAATATGTTCTTAAATTAGGTCTTTTTGCTTAACTA
>JAULKK010012591.1:0-10172 GCA_032355705.1 Rubia peregrina
GGGAAGACATACATCCTTGCTCGAGTGCGGCGCATGATAGTTGAAACCTCTTTCACAGTCAATTCAACCCTTTGATGAGCATTTTTAGCAAGAGAATTTGAACCTGCCAGAAAAAACAGGACGTGACATCGATCAACTATCCCATATCATATGTGTCTGTAAAAATATTTAAAATGAACAATCGTAATAAAGGATCTATAATAATGTTAGCATGCATTCTTACGCTGCCCGTAGATCAAGTTGTGACCCACTAATTCACTTCATTTCGTGTCTCTTGTTGAGGCTACTCATGAACAACTTTAGTTTATCAATAAAATGGTTGTGGAGATATTTTTGGATCCAAACACATCCGCGTTGAAAGGGATGCGGAAGATTTTCTTAGGTCCAAATACTTGTGTGGATGAACTTATAAATTCACATATCTGTTGAATAGCAACAATGCATTCTTGGTCTTCTTTGACCCCCTGAAAGATACATGCTATTTTAAGTTAGTTGAGTTTTATAGGAATATAATTCAGCACACGGTTGGATTTGAAAAGGGTTAAATGACTCCTTACAAACTATTGATGGTCAGAAACCGAGTTGGGTGGGAAACCGAGATGGTTGGATGTAATCTCTTCTTTTGCTAATAACTAATGGATAATTGTTATTTATGTATTGAAAACAATAGTCACTATTAAAAATGGAAGTGTGCGTGTGTGTTTGTGTATTGGGGGATGAGGGAATGTTTGACCTCCCATTTCAGTGATCGAGTATAGGTTGTCAACTGTTCGTTGGGAGTATCCTCATAAGCGACCACCTCCTGAAGGGAGAGAGTGTGGTTATCAGTATTTTCAAGTCAAATTATGGTAATATAATTAGTTATCTAACCTCTTCTTCCTCCATGGTAGTTTTTGGTGTAAGCTTTTCTTCACGGCTTCCATCTTCAACGACCAGCATGTTGCGACGAGACAGCTTCTGGTTCTCCTAGGTAATCATATGAACGATAAATTATGTTAAGTTGATTTATGGAAAGATAACTATGCTTTGATCATAAATATACAATATCATACCCTATGATCATATTGTGGGTTAAGGTCACCGATCAACTTTGCAGCCCATAGAATCTTATATCCAATGGCCTCAATTATAAACTCAAATTGTTCATGTTCAATAGGCAAAGGTGCCTTCGGGATGATCACTGGTCCAAAAAGGTTAACTCGCTTCCACCTTATAGGCAAGTTTGTTTCCTTATCCTTAAGAAGAAAGATACCAAATGCAGTAGCGTCCCTTTGTCCACTATGGTTCAAAATATATATGCAACACTTTTTCCCTTTCTAAACAAAAAATCCACATAATTTGAAATAAACATCACTAGAAGGAATTGTAAAATACAAATTAGAAAAAATAAATTTATCAACGTAAACAATTTGAAACTTATCCCTGGTTCATAAAAGTAAAAATTGATACGAGTTTTGATCATCAACTTCTTTCATTCACCAAAAATATTCATATAGATCTATGCGATTATTAAAATGCAAGTATAGAAATACCTAATGGAATTTAGGAAGAAGGGAAATTTTTTTGCAAAGAGAGCAGCTGAAAAAAGGTGCTGTCATAGGGGAAGTAAGCAAAGAAAATAAATGATATCGTCTGTGTATCACAGTCGTTCTATTAGTTCCTACATGGGGATAAAAAACTAATTGTTGTGAAAACACGGGTCATGTTATAGAATACCTTTTCATCATGAACGTTCTTCTCTGGGTCACTTGTTCCAGATACTGAAGGAATGAATACCTGACTGTCTTTATCTGTTGGGTTGGACAATTTAGCAAGGAAATTGCGAGCATCCAAGTGCGGGGGAATAGGTTCACCTAATTACCCTTGCAGCTATTGTGTTTTCACCTCAAAAAAGGCAACAAACCTTTCGTTGAGCCCGACCACCCCATTGACACATGTTTCTCATTTGATGTTTCTTTAAACGTTATTGTATTTGTGCTCACACAGCGACTAGATGCATAATAGCTAACATCAATATGTGGGAGGGCATCATTCATCTTTCCCGTTGTAGTGAAACCTCTCCAATGACCCCCATAATCTTTTTTACCCGTTGCTTGAACGAGGATATTTTTTTCCTACTATAACCTACTCTCCTTTCTGCTTCTTGTCCAAAAGTTTTTTTGATTCATCAAAACAAATGCGAGTCATTAGTATCCATTTGATATGAGAAAATAATTATAGAATGAATTGTTTATTAAATTTCCTCTCAATAGTGGGAGCTAACCTTTTAACATAATTGTTAGTGTAGATATATAATTTCTTATCCCAATTAGCTTCCAGGAACACCTCTGATCGATCTGGTTTGAAATCCATACTTTCAAGTTTTGCCTCTTCTTCTTCTACACTTTGACCTTGACTCATAAGCTAATCAATTGTATCCCCTCTTTTCCTCTTCTCGAGTTCACTAGCAAGTCTGTGATTCCCTCCATTACCTGTATGATGGACGTAGTCCTTACTTGCAGCGCTTACCATTGATGCATCACTTTTAACCTATATGGTGAATGATTAGTAAAATATATTAATCGAATCAATAACATAAAATTGACCTTGAATTCAGGGGTCAATCTATGTTTGACAAATAGCTCCCACTTTTTTCTATTCATCCACTGATATGCCATTCATGGATAGATACCCGGTTTTACATCAACGATGTAATTTCAATCCACCTTCGCCTTCCAATTTCTCTACTTTCCACCTAGATAAATTGTCCATTTCTTCCAGAACTCATTAATTTCATCAAAGCTCATTTTGTTCTGTATATCCCAGCTCATCTATGGTACAAATTTATATGCTCTGAATTTTAAAATTATTTGGAGAACAAGAAATGATAATAAAGGAATGAATCACACTTACAACAATGTTTTCCAATGCATCTTTTTTATGTGTTCTGGGACAGCTTTTCAACTATGCCATGTCTCAAAGCGGATTCATTATCGAAAAGCATAGCCACAATATATGGACCACCGGCTGTGCATAACTATGTGTTCAAAGAATTTTCGAAGAATGTTTGTTGGGGTTTCTTTTGCTTTTATAGTAAGACTAACTTTCACGTGGTTGTACCTCTACGCTTGGAATACTCTTTAATCTCGAACTTGTCTAAATTTTCCCCTTGTCCTCGGTCGAATTAACTCCTTGTTCATCCTCTGATATTTCTGAGCTAGATGCATCATTTACAATCTCGTTACTAACTTTCTCATTGTCTTACTCTTTAATTAGGGTGACACAATTCTCCTCAATGTCATTAGTATGACCTATGTTCTTGAGAACCAATTTATTCTTTGACTTCACCATTCAATGGAATTGGGCCCTTGTATGATTAAAAGAAGGGAAGGACTCATAGGTGGACACATAAAAAATTCCTACAAATGAAGTCAACCAAATAACACACTTATGTGAATGGATATAGGTAACACATGGGAACCGAATAGAAAAGTGAAAAAAATGAACTGAGTGTTGACAATTAACAAGATCTAATAACGCACACACATAAAACAAAATCTCACCTCCATGTGCACCTAGCTGAACCAAGGAATATTATAGTTAGCTACTCTAGCCAAACCAAATGGCATAAAAATTCAAACATCGTATTCCAAGCAATGAAATCAAATGCCTACAGTTCTAATAACATAATTATTCCTGATTCACGTGACCTACTTACAAAGTGAAGTAGTCTAGCATACTCTAATAGAGTCATCCATAAAATGTAAATGTAATCCACTAAACAAATTGTTCTCAGAATAAAACTTAGAAACAATCAAGTGCACATAACAAAATTAAAGGTATGGACATGTACACAGTGATAGATTGCGGTACCATACAAATTTATCAAAATGAATACAATCATAAAATGTAGAGGGAAAGAAAAGAAACAAATTCTATTCTACCTGCTATAGTAATAATACAATTTTCATCCACACAACAATTACACCTCTAACTTTTTTTGTGCTCAGCCAAACTAAGAATGCATATGGTATTTTTGAATTTATATAGAATGGGAAGGAGGCTAAGAAGGGAGAAACTTTACACAACTCCGAGTCTGCGTATGTGGGAGGGAGAGAGAAAATTAATTAAAAATGGTAGAAGGATGGGAAACAAGGGAAGGAGGTTAGGAAAGGAGAAAATTCGACAACATGGGTTTAACTGTCGTGGAGAAATTTTGGCAACATGGCCCAGCTTATTCTACGAGACTGCAGTGGAGAAGGAGGGAAATTGGGAGGGGTGGGATTTGGAAAAAGTGGGAGAAGAATGAGTGAAATTTAAGAAAAAAAGTGAGAGGAGAAGCAGCCAAAAAATTGAGAGGGAATGAGCTAGGGCTTCCTTCCCATCGACTAATATTGGGAGGGAAATTTTCTTTTTGCCAAAAATGTGAAGGTAATGTAGATATGTTGATATTCATTGTAGAGGGATAGTAGATGTACAGAATATCTCAATTAATTAGTACAAAATGACTTGGATGGAATCCCCACAGTAACTTATATTTTAAATATACATGAATATAAATACTTTCTCTATTTATATTAATATGAATATGTACAATATTCAATAAACATTTTGAAAAATTCAAATTTCACTCCTTACAAAATAGTTATACCATCGATCATGTGATTTCTTTGGATTTTTCTTCCTGTGGTGCCTCTTAAGCGGATTCGTCTACGGCCAACCCAGAAAACGTAGTGGAGGTTTTGTCAAATCCAGCCCTTCTCCGGCTTTTCCATGGCCAAATCCCTCTGGCTCTTCGATGTTAGAGGTTTCCTCGCTGGCAATTGGTGCCGAGCTTGTCGACCGTGTCATCAACATCGTCAACATTTTCCACAAGGTCCACCCTTCAAAGGTAATTTCTATTCCCCATTCTTCTACTCGGAAGTATTTGGAAAATTTGTTTTCCAAAAAATCTTGTCATTGTTGAGAAATGGTATGAGTGCCCTATTGAAGATTTTATTTTCGTATTTCGTCTATGATGAACTAAATATTGAATCTTGTAGGTATTTAGAGTTTTTGGGTGAAATTTACTATCGGGCCCCTGTTGTAAAAAATACAAGGAAAACAAAGTGTGAGGCTAGTTAAGGCATAGTTAAGGAAAACTTTTCACCAAACAGTTCAGGAGCTAGAATACAGATTCTCAACTTCCATTTATATTTGATTCAAGATTTGAGCCATTACAATACGGATTCTGAAATGCATGGAATGTTAGGATTTAGACATTAATGAATGGAACAAAAATATCTTTGGAGACCTTAACATAAACTTTGAAAAAGCTGAGAAAAACATTAGTTTACTACATATGAATAGACCCAATTTCCAGTAGATAGAGCCCAGCCACACAAGGCAACGGAAAAACTAACTAAAAGACTCCTTCAAAAGGAAAGATACTAAAAACAGAAAACCAGAACAATATGGTTAAAATATGGAGACCTTAACACATAATATTTTCATAAGTGTATAAAGGAAAAGAGTTTTAAAATGAAAATATTGACGAATAAAAACTCAAAGGACCAATGGTTAGACAAAAATGAAAAAATGGAGAGAAATTAGTTTTTTTTTAAAAAAAAATCTCTTAATTGATGGATAGGCTCTTCTGAGAGGAGTTTTTGGAAATGGGAGATGGCTTCATCCTCTATTAATTAAGGATTAGAGACCCATCCGTGTAATGGAGTTTTAATTTTGAAAATGCATAATCTAGAGTGTTTGGTTGAGAATGAACTGTGGAATTGTCTCGTGTTCATGTCACCTTTTTTTAGATGGGGAGATTTTTATAAGGGCTCTCTAAACCCAATCAAAAGCCATAAGGCTGAGTTTGTACAAGAAACATTCCAAATGAATGTGGAGTCAGAGTATGAACTCCTGAACCATAAAGCTCATGCTTCCAAAAGAATAAGATAAAAGTTAGAGTTGAAAAATCCTCCTTTTATGAAGTTCAAAACACAACTTAGTGAATCGACACGTCGAAACACAAATTAGCACCCCGATTGAAAAGCTAAAAGGAGCACAAAACTTCTCGGATGTAATCTGCAGTTGCAATCTTCTTTGTGGAAACTAGCCCAACATCTTTGTTTGGATGAAATCATCTTAACTGCATTGCCCTTACTGTTGCTTCTCCATTTATGAATCTGAATTCCATAGGTGGCAGCTTCTCTTTCCTGAGAAGAGGAAAAAAGAATAGCAGTAGACAATTCTACAAGGTACCACCTTTGCAAGACATCCAAAAATTAGACAAATAGGACCAATTTGATGAACAAACATGGACAAGGCAATCAGATTGAGTTAATCCTACTGAATTCTAATGCTTGGTACCTGGAATTTATCAAGGTGTATAAGACCTCTCAGAAATCCAGTTACCTCAGATTTTGAAATGTCTCGGGAAAGAGATTTGTTTAGGGCCTCTTTTGCTAGGTAATCCGCTAGGAGGTTGCCTTCTCGGTGGATATGCAGTAAAGGCCACCTATTAATAAGTTTGTTAAGTAAATTTGAAACTCCCGTCAGGTTTTAGCACAACTTAGGAACCTAGGAACCTGGGATGCGTCTCTCCAATATGATACTTCACATCTCATCAACATAATATTTTCTCAAATTCACAATTCTATTCATAAGAATTTCAAACTTTTCTCATAATCAAAATTCTTTTCCAGAACTAACAGTTCCTTTTCCCAAAATTATTATAACTCGTTTCCTTACATTTTTCAAGAGTCAATACATATTTATTACAAAATTCCAGATTATAATGTGTTCTGATTTATTTTTTAAGAGCCACCATATCATATTGCAAAATTCTAGAATAACGTTTTATGAATCATAGACGGATAAATAAATTTTAAAAATTTATATTTTCTTTAATTAATTTATTTGAAAATAATATTTTCAATAAATAAAATTATTAATTGTCACGATTTGAGTGAATATATTGAATATTCACCTTTAGTCTTTTCAGAAAATACACTGTTATGTATTTGATTAAAAATTTCATCGTGGTGGTCATATGATGCATAGGTTGAGCCACCCTGTCTATATCATGCATACATATATTGCATGTTAACAATAAATATACACTTAAGTTAACACGTGTCAATATTATAGATACATGTATAACTAATACACCTTACACATCCCATGTGGTTGCATGTCAGAGAGTAAACATATTACAACAAAGTTCAACAATCACATAACATTTTTATAAATTTTACCAGCATTCCAATTTTATAAATTTAGCTTTTACTTCTTCCACAAGCCAAATTACCGTATCAGTAGAATACATTTTTATTTGTTTCTTCCAACATTCTTATAAACATAAGAAAGTACCGGTAAGGTTTCTTCCTATGTTTTTTGACAAAAATTAAATAATTACGCCGTTCGAGATTTACAGCCAAAAACTTATTTGAATAACCTTACCGAGATTATTTTAGAAAGTTGAAAACTAAACGAGATGATTATGAAAGTTGACAAGAGGAGTTACACATTCATCCATGCATGCGCATCCACATATGTTGTACCATCGCATCCTTCGTACGCATTGTTTCATGGTCATGTGCACCACCAAAATCATCATCCAATACGTTCAATTATCTTTAATATTGTTGTAGTAAATTCTGTAATACTCATTCCAATGGAACAATATAATCACGCTTGGATGATAGTGGTAAAAACTTTCTTGGATATCAATGCGGGTGGAGTTGGGTACGTTTTCCTTAAAGAGTAATTCAACCTTATTACATCCTTGAGTTACATGAATTCCCTTCAAGGATAAAACAATTGAGAATCCCTCCTGTTCTAGGTTTGAATCAGGAGTATACTTTTGAGTAACCATAATTTTGGTTGTATGTATGTGTGGGAAAATTCTTAGTTTTCCTGTGTGTTTTCTATCTTCTATGTCTATTTATCTATGTATGCGTATGCTCATATATATATATATATATATGAAACAAATATTGTGAAAAGACACAAAAATTCATCATTCAACACTAAATCATGTACCTATCAAAATTATAAATTCTGTAATGATGTATTTTTTCACACGATACCTTTTTCCAGATTGCACCACCACTTTCAATGTATCGTCCTTAATCATCCTTATCCTTTCCATCAAAGAGAAGTTAGGCAATATGCACCACTACATCAGAATTATAATAAATTCTGAAATGATACAATTTTTTACACTCCAGGACAAGGCATATTAGTCATTACCAACACAATTAATCCTTATCCTATCAACTGTAAACTCATAGATAGTTTATACAAGTGTGAACTCCACACCACCAAACTTGTTTTAACGTCCTGAGTTTACACCTACTTGAATCCAATTATACATAAATAAGTTTGTGTTTCATAAAACACCAACACTTCCTTCCCACGTCTAAGTTTCAAGGCACTAACATTCCTCAAATTAATCTCCAGTTGAGAGGGAAGTTTTTTAGAATCCTAAGCTTCAAGTAGGCTTACCGATGTGGCAAGTTTCCCAACTTGAAATTAAAGATTTTAATGCTTGAGAATGCCCCTGTCCCGAGATCCTCGATCTCTCATCTTGTTCGCTCCGCGAAGATGTCTTGCTTCTTTCCCAATTGAGAGATATTATATATAATTTCCTCTTGGCCCGACTTCTAAAGTGGAGTGTTGGTGTTTGAAGGACCTTCTTTCCTTTGATAAGGTTGAGGTAGAGCTTGTCTTTCTCAGTTGTACCCTTGTGGTTGATTATCTTATTGCCAACGAAAGTTGGGATGATCTTTATACCTCAGGTATAAGGTGTTTGCATAGGGATCTTGTCTTTATCCCCCTTGGTTCCCCTAGAACCCTTGTTGTTGACCCCTAGAAAACTGTGGCCTATTTCCATTGTTGTTAAACTTCAACGCCTTAACTTCTTTAAAATCCTCGGCTACTTGTGAACATGAATCTGTGTGATGATCTAAATTTCATACGCCGCACACTTTCTCTTGTTGAACTCTCTTTTTCATAAACTCTTTCATTATGGAGGTAAGGGCTAAGACTTGCTCTTCTAAGTTAGGGGTTTGATTTGGCTCCTCCACTGGCTTAACCCTTAATCGTGTGCTGAATTGCCTTGTTTTGTTTTCCATATCTTCAAAAATACCATAGACTCCCTTGGACTCTTGTTGGAAATCGAGCCATTGCAATGGGGGGTTTACCATATGTATATCATCATTGCACAGGCCTTCGGAGAAGTAGTAGACTATGTCTCCTTCTTTGTATGGATGGTACATGAAACTCCCCAACAACCTCTTGACGCGCTCCCAATATTCATATAGGAACTCATTGGCAAATTGGGAAATGTTTGACAACTGTTTCTTCAATCCCGCTGACTTTGATGGTGGGAATTACTATTCCAAGAACTTGTGCTTCATATCCATCCTTGACATTATACACCCAGGAGAAAAATAATACAACCAATCTTTGGCCAAATCCCAAAGTGAAAATGGAAACGACCGTAGATTATAACCTTCTTCAAAGACTCCGACAGGCTTCATATTCATATACACTAAGTGGAATTCCAAAAGATGCTTGTTAGAATCCTGTCCGGCCATCCCGTGGAAGGTCGGCAAGCAATGAATCATACCACTCTTCAATTCACATGTAACATTCGGCGGTAGAGGTGGGAAGATTATGCAGAGGGGTTGACTATCTAAGTTTGGAGCCATCAACTCTCTCAAGGTGCGGTTGTCTTCCACCGTGTCTATCATTTCGTCAATCACTATAACCGGCTCCTGTAAAACTTCCTGTCTCGGACTCATTTTCCTTCTTCGTTTTCCACCTGTAAAGTCCATTGGACAATGCAAGACTCCAAAATTATTAGTACGGATATGTATCACAAGCCGGGAGTTAACAATATCCAACTAAGAATACACTAGCATAAAAGTCAGAAATAACAGGATACCAATCAATAGAGCTCAACAACCAAAAGCCAACGAAAACAAAAGAAAAGCTAAAAAAATAATTACTCAACTAACACATAATGCAAACTAATTACTAGACCTTAAACTAACATACCCGGCAACGGTGCCAAAATTTAACCCACCTCTTCCTGATTCATTGTTAAATATGCGAAAGGAAGCTGTCAGAAGCTATTAAGGGTCAAATATCAAATTTGTAATGTTTCTCCCATTCCTACTACTATGCTACCAATAACAGTAGAT
>JAULKK010012601.1:0-10172 GCA_032355705.1 Rubia peregrina
CCTTGTATGTGTAAACGCTTGGGAATATCCCTCTTCTCTGTGGACGACCCCAACTTGCCACTATCTACTTAATTGTAGTTAGTAAGCAAAAATGGCTTATAAATTACTTTATTTTTTTAGAGGTACGGCAACGACCTCCCTAGTAAGTTGCGTATAAAGGTCATACTGGACGAACACTTAGAGCATGTGCAATGAGATTTTTTTGTGATTTCTAATTGGAAAGAAACTACAAAGAAACCACAAAGCCCCGCAATCGGGGTTTCTTCGTGGTTTCATTTGAAAGAAATCGGTCAGCGATTTCACTCTATGGCAACCGCTTCTTTCTTATTTCAACAAAAAACACCCCTCGTGCCTGATTTCAACAAAAAAACACTCTGTTATTTTCACTCTATAGCATCCGAATGTAATTTTTTTTAAAAATTCTGCTTTCTTTTAAAATTTTACTATGTGTTTTTTCATTTTAAATGTTAAAAAAATAAATTAATGTAAAGAAATTAAATTTAAAAATTTACTATTAAATTTCATATTTCAAAAAAAATTTGAATTAGAAAATTTATTTAAATTAAATATTGAAAGTAAAATTAATGAGTATGACAGAGAAAATCAAGTGGGATCTATGAAGTGGTTTCTTAGTGCTTTCTACCATTGTGAAAATAAAAATAGAGTGGTTTTGTTGTGGTTGGTTTTGGTGAGGTGGAAGAGAGAGATATTGTATTAAATGGAAAGAAACCACTTTTTGTGATTTCATCATTGCACATGATCTTAGGGTTGTTTTGACACTTTCATAAAAATGTAGGGTCATTAATAGGTCTATCCCTAAGTTAAAATTGTTGAAATTGTAACTAAATTAGATATTACCTACTCCTCCTCATCTAAATTCAATATTCACATATTTATTTTAAAATTAACGAAGACAATACGCTCCCGAGAAAAAAAATACTTCCTTCTTAAACACCATACCCCTCCCCCCCCTCTTTCTAATTCTTCATGTATTTTCTTTCTTGTCACTAGATCCGGGGCAGGGAGGCTGATGCAGTTGATCCGCATTACTCTGGCGGAAAAGAGAGAGGTTGTCGGTGGATCTAAAACCATAACTACCTCGCCTTGCTCGCTAGAGATACCGTCCCCATCTCCCTATTTGCTTGTCGGAGGAAGCCTTACTCTCAGCAGAGCCTGCACCGACGAACTGTTCATCTAGACCCGCAGGTTGAGTGTCATGAAGCCGACGGTGGGATTTTGAGTCGCCAGAGAAGAAGATTGGCCGAGTGCCAGTCGGTGACAAGGGGGCACTCAGCGACTCTCATTTGATAATCAGTCGGCGGTCAAAAGCGACGGAGGAGAATTTTCCCACCCCTACCCTCCTGGAGATCCAGCCTGAGGAACATATAGCGCCTTATAATTCTTCTGTTCACTTTGACCCTAAAATTTATACCTACCCTCAGCGTACTTTTTGTGCCCAATAAACTTTCACTGTGGTCAGCCGTAGCCACGACATCCTAGTGGTAGTCATGCCAAAGAGACAGCATGATCAGGGTATGATTTAGTAGTGGTGATGGATGCGAGCCGCATTCAAAATGGGTCATCATGTGGCATTTATATAGTCCAGCCCACTAAAAAAAAGAAAACAATTTTTCTGTGGTATTTCATATTTGACGAATGGAGCCTTCTAGCGTACATTGGATTTTTCACTGCCCACATCACCACATCTGCGACGGGTCTGGAGAGCAGTGCTCCTTAGACGATGCTTATTTTGGGTGTAAGAATATTTGCATAATAGATTGGCTTCCTGGATGTTATCAGGGTTTAAGTTAATATTAAATTTTACTTATTGTTTCATGTTTTTTTTGTTAGGTGTGATGTTGGTGTTCTTGCGACTCCAACAAGATTTAGGTTCTTTAAAGCTCCTGGTTGGAGAAATCTCGTGACGACCACCAAAATGGTTCTAATACTAGAACTACGTAGTTATGGCTAACATGTTGGGGATTAACTTGGTCAACCATGAATAAATTTGGAGGCAACGTCGTTCTATTCAAATCAAACAGACTTGCACTCGATACCCCTCTAACAGGAGCCTCTCATTGATGAGCGGAAAAAATCAGTAACAATCTCACCAAACTATAGGGCTAATGCAACCTGACGAAGACGAGAATTTTCAAGACATGGATCGAGTAGCAGACTGCTAAGATGGCATGTGAACTTCAATTTAGAATTTTTCCTATGAATTGACAGGTTCACTGTGGGAGGCTCACCCAGTTGTGTGAACCACATGATGGTTGTCAAGTTTAGGTAGATTATTTATTGTTAGTAGTTAGAGATTATGCAGTCCAAATCTGGCACAATTATATAATGATCTTGAAACTAATGAGAATGAGATTACAGTTTTTTCAAAAATAAATAAATCTAATATTCTCTGCCTTTTGCACTCATTGATCCACTTAGGCCATTAGACAAACTTGGGGATGGGTGTAACGAAACAGTAATTCTAAAACACCAAAACAGTAATTTGAGCAGCAAGAATGTTGAGATGTTAAGATTTAGACGAGAAAGAACAGAATATTGGTTAGACAGTAAGATTGGAATTCATGAATGATCAGCTTACACAAAATAACCGATACCTAAACCAACTTTCATCGGGATATGTATACCTACTGAATCAATTTAAATGATAACCAACCAACTAACTAATTGTAAAAAGAGTTGGGAATGAATTGATGAACACAGTCTATAACCTATTCTGCTGCCTCCTTGTTATAATTTTGAGTAGAATTTCCCTTTCAAACCTTCAGCACATGACAAACCCTCCTTCTGAAATTGAGCTTGTCCTCAAGCTCAAAACTTTTGTTGTACAACTCCAGCGAAGCACTTCCATATGAAAATTTTACTTTTGTTATACCACACCAGAAATGTGATGTGGTCATTCCTCGACTATGCAATATGTTACCACACGTGTTATGTGATATTCCTACAACTCTTGTAGTGCTGCAACATTTGTAATGCTCTAAATATTATGTCAAACTAACTTTTGTATGTGAATAATGGTATCTAAGCATTGATATCCCAAAAATGAAGAGATGTATCACCATAACCACCATTTGCTAGTTGTTGTCTTAGGCAACTTCAATTGTACGTACAGCTTCTGTGTACCCATCAATTTTTGCAGAATACTGATTTCGTAAGTATGGAGAAGGTTGGAGTAAACTGGTATTAAAGTAGCTAAAGGACAACACCTCATCCTTTACATGAATGTTTGATAGCATGATATAGGCTGAAGCATCATCATGATCATTACACAAGATCCTTTCCGCTACGAAACTTCTGAAAGCCACAACTTTATGTTCATATAACCCGACAAAAGACATCGCCAAACTAGTTTATTAGGATATCCAGGAAAACTCTTGAGAAAATCAAATGCTTTTTTGTCTACCCATAGCGAGCGAATAGAGTGAACTTACACACTAGGTGATCCGTACTCGGCGTGATGTTGTAATCATTGCTCATGGAGTCAAATGGCTTAGCCCTTCCTGTATAAGGCCTACACACCCATATACACTTAACACCCTGACAAAAATGACATAGTGAGACTTGATCGCATTTTCCACCAACTTGTTGTAAACCTCTTGAGCTTGTTTTCTAAACATGTTGTAGGCATGTCCAGTAACCATGATATTCCAGAAGATCAAGTTCTTTAGAGGAAAGGCATAGAGAACTTTCCTAACAACCTTTAGATGTCTACACTTGGCATACATATTAATCAAGGCACTTCCAACAACCACATTGGAATTGAATCCAGGTTTCAGGGTGTGAGAACGAGTATTCATTCCCCCACTGGACTGCTGACAAATCCCCAGAGATGCTCAAAAGACTAGATTCAGTATAAAAACTGGGGTCAAAACTCTCATATAGCATGTTCTAGAGGTATCCAATTGCTTCATCAAACTCACCAGCGACTACATAACTAGTAATCACGGTGTTCCACATAACAACTTCATACTCTTTCATCACACAAAATGTCTCAAAGACTCAACAAGACGACTTTTTTTCATGTAAAATGACAAAATTGCATTGCATACAAAAGTAAATAAATCCAATTCCAATTTGGTAATAGAACAATGGAGTTGTTCACCGACTTGCACATCCACTCTATCAGCAATAACTTCAAATAGAACAATATATGTTCCCTCGGTTGGTACCAAACCAGAGGAAAGCATCTTGTAAAACAGTTCCATAATATTTTTCCCATTTCCTTGCTGCGCACAACCTCAAATCAGAGCTACCCAAGACAACAAATGTTGTCGATCAAACTTTATAAGATCATGACATGCATCATCTATTACACCCAACTTTTGGTGAAGGTTAACTATCCCAGTCATCTGAAAATGATCAATTGTATCACCCATCTTAACAATCGCAATAAGTTGTCGTAATGACTCGGGAGATCCTAGCTAATCAATAACCATAGCTAATGCATCAACCATATTATGCAGCCCTAGTATTACTCTTTGAACATTGGCTACCCAGATTAGGATGAAAGACATACTAAAATTCATATCAGACCTCTTCTCAAAGCTTACCATTCCCAATTCATGTAAAGTGAACTTATAAACACTCATATTGCCCTCAAATTTCCTTTTAGTCAATAGCATAACATGATCGCAGAATAATCCCCATAACATCTCATTTTCTCCAACAAATGTAGTAACAACATCATCTCCATCAAACACACTTACAAAGCTACCAACAACCGTTTTAGAATAAGGCTTTAACAAGCCCCTTTGCATTTGAATGTTGATAAGGGAAACTAAAATTTGTATTCAGTGGTTTCCTGAAAACATCTCTTGGTAACATCATCTCAACACTAGTTCCTTCTTTAAATGAAGTTGTCCTTTCTATTCAACGGCCTGCTCTAATTGAACTTCCATAAGACTCAACGAGAATACCAGGGTCATAACACCTAATAGTGTTAGTACTTTCACAGTGTTTATTATTCATTTCCACGTGTTCAATCTTATAGTGATATCATTCATTGTCAAAGAACTCACAACTTAAATTGATAACCTCATTCCTAAATTCATAATTCTTAGCGTCCAATTTTAAAGGCCCCTCACTATTTTCCCCTGAATCAACAACAGCTAATTTCTTCTCAACACCAATGTACTCCAATCCATTAGCATATGAAGACGTGCTACCAGACTTCATTATCATCAATGACTCAACATGAATTTCATTTCTATCAAGAGAGTTGAGATCGACCTTGCCCAGAGAAGGTTCAGCAAGAAATGAAATATGAGAATCGTTATCAATTATTGGTGCTAAAAACCTGTCAACTGAGGATAGTATTTCTTCCTTCGTTTTACTCAACCTTGACAAAGGTCCTACTTTAGGCCTTTCAATCTACTTCAATCCCCAATTTTCTTTGATGGCGCTCTCTGTTTCAACCTCCAAAGGCATTCTTAAAGATGAGACAAAAGTGTGGAGTTTCTCCGTTGACTTTTCAAGTCTCGACCCTATATTATTCTCATCGTCCAACTTCTCATGTGCAGGTTTAACCTCCTCAGGCTACACTGTGGGAGTCCGAGACATTGCGGCCACAATTCTGATTCTACCTTCTGCTTCAATTCTGCCCTTCTTGACCTTGGATACGTTCTGTAGCCTGTGAATCAACATCTGAATTTGGATGCTATTTTCAGACTTGTTTTACCAATTTAGAATGGTGTAGAGAAAACTCCAACTTCATCTCCTCCAATGAGCTCTTCATCAGAGTCTTGAATGTGGTATTCTGCTCATTCAATCCTTGAAGCATAGTCATCATCTTGAGCCCCAAATCTTTAAGATTGTTTTCCAACGTCCTTAATCTGGTTCCATTTGCCATGATTTCCATCCAAGAATTGTCGAGCTCTGATTCCACTTGTAATGAAACAACAATTTTAAAACATCTAAATGGTAATTAGAGCAGCAAGAATGCTGAGATATTGAGATTTCGATGAGAAAAATGGAATATTGGTTAGACGAGAAGAATGGAATTCAGCTTGCACAAAATAACCGATACCTAAACTAGCTTTCATCGGGATATTTATACCTAATGAATCAATTTAACTTGATAACCAACTAACTACCAAGCTAACTCTAAAAGAGAGTTGGGAATGAATTGATGAACACACTCTAGAACTCATTCTACTGCCGCCTTGTTATAATTGAGTTGAATTTCCCTTTCTAACCTTCACCACCTAACAAACCCTCATTCTGAAATTGAGCAAGCTCAAAACTTTTACAGTACAACTCCAGCGAAGCACTTCCGTCTGAAAATTTGACTTGTCTTTTACCACACTAGAAATGTGAGGTGATAATTCCTCAGCTAAGAAATATGTTGCTTCACGTGTTATGTGACATTCCTGCAACTCTTGTAGTGTTGCACCATTTGCAATGTTCTAAATATTATGTCAAACTAACTTTTACATGTGAATAATGGTCTCTATGCATTGATATCCAAAAAATGAACAGATGTATCCTATAACCACCATTTTTCATGCTATTTTCATAGGAAACTGTACGTACAGCTTCTGTGTACCCATCAATTGTTGCAAAATACTGATTTCGTAAGCATGGAGAAGGTTGGAGCAAACTGGTTTTAAATTAGCTAAAGGACAACACCTCATCCTTTACATAAATGTTTGATAGCATGATATAGGCTCAAGCATCATCAAGATAATTACACAATATCCTTTATGCTACAAAACTTTTGAAAACCATAACTTTATAGTTCATACAACCCGACAAAAGATATCGCCAAACCAGTTTATCAGGATATCCAGGAAAACTCTTGAGAAAAACAAATGCTTCTTTTGTCTGCCCATAGCGAGCGAACAGAGTGAACTTCCACACTAGGTGATCCATACTCGGCTTGATGTTTTAATAATTGCTCATGGAGTCAAAATGGTTTTGCCCTTCCTGTATAAGGCCTACACGCTCATATGCCATCGTGGGACTTAATCGCATTTCCACCATCTTGTTGTAAACCTCCTGAGATTTTTTCCTAAACCTGTTATGGCCATGTCCAGTAACCATGATATTCCAGAATATCAAGTTCTTCAGATGAAATGCATAGATATCTTTGCTAACAACATTTAGATGCCTACACTTGGCATGCATATTAATAAAAGCACTTCCAACAACCACATTGAAATTGAATCCAGGTTTCATGGTGTGAGAACGAGTGTTCATTCCCCACTGGACTGCTGAATAATCTCCAGAGATGTTTAGAAGACTGGAATCGGTATAAAAACTGAGGTCAAAACTCTCATATAGCATGTTATGTGGGTATCCGATTGCTTCATCAAACTCACCAGCGGTTACATAACTAGTAATCGCAGTGTTCCATATAACAACTTCATACTCTTTCGTCACACAAAAATGTCTCAAAGACCCAACAAGATAACTTTTTTTCAAGTAACATGAAAAAATTGCACAGCATACAAAAGTAAATGAATCCAATTTCAATTTGGTAATATAACAATGGAGTTATTCACTGACTTGCACAACCACTCTATAAGAAATAACTACAAATAGAACCAAACCAGAGGAAAGTATCTAGTAAAACAGTTCCACAATGTTTTTCCTATTTCCTTGCTGCACACAACCTCCAATCAAAGCTACCCAAAACAACACATGTGGTTGATCAAACTTCAGAAGATCATACCATGCATCATCTATTCACCCAACTTTTGGTGAAGGTTAACTATCCTAGTCATCCGAAACTGATCAACTGCACACCCATATTAACTATCGCAACAATTTGTCATTATGACTTGGGAGATCCTAGCCAATCAATAACCATAGCTAATGCATCAACCATATTATGCAGCCCTGGTATTACTCTTTGAACATTGGCTACCCAAATTAGGATGAAAGACGTACTAAAATCCATATTAGACCTCTTCTCACAGCTTACAATTCCCAATTCATACAAAGTGAACTTATAAACAATCTCATTGCCCTCATTTTCCCATTTAGCCAATAGAATAACATGATCACAAAATAATCCCCATAACATCTCATTTTCTCCAACAATCATAGTAACAACATCATCTTCATCAAACAAACTTACAAAGCTATCAACAACCGTTTTAAAATAAAACTTTAACAAGTCTTTTTGCATTTAATGTTGATAAGGGAAACTAAAATTGTATTTAGTGGTTTCGTGAAAACATCTCTAGGTAACATCATCTTAACACTAGTTCCTTCTTTAAATGAAGTTGTTCTTTCTATTCCATGACCTGTTCTAAATGAACTTCCATAAGACTCAACGAGAATACCAGGGTCAAACACCTAATAGTGTTAGTACTTTCACAATTTTTATTATTCATTTCCACGTGCTTAATCTTATAGTGATACCATTCATTGTCAAAGAACTCACAACTTTAATTGATAACCCCATTCCTAACTTCATAATTCTTAGCATCCAATTTTAAAGCACCCTCACAATTTCCCCCCGAATGAACGACAACAACTAATTTCTTCTCAACACTAATGTACTCCAATCCATTAGCGTGTTAAGACACGTTACCAGACTCCATTATAATCAATGACTCAACATGAATTTCATTTATATCAACTCTGTTGAGATCGACCTTACCCGGAGAAGATTCAGCGAGAAACAGAATCTGAGAATCGTCATCAAATATTGGTGCCGAAAACCTGTGAACCGAGTATAGTATTTTTTCCCTTCTTTCTACTTAACCTTGATAAAGGTCCTACTTTAGGCCTTTTAATCTTCTTCAATCCCCAATTTTGTTTGACGGATCTCCCTGTTTCAACCTCCAAAGGCATTCTTAAAGATTAGACAAAAGTGTGGAGTTTCTCCGTTGACTTTTCAAGCCTTGACCCCAAATTATTCTCCACGTCCAGCTTCTCATGTGCAGGTTTAACCTCCTCAGGCTACACTGTGGGAGTCTGAGACATTGCTTCCACAACGTGATGTTGTAATAATTGCTCATGGAGTCAAAATGGTTTAGCCTTTCCTGTATAAGGCCTACACACCCATATGACATCGTGAGACTTAAT
Source organism: Rubia peregrina (assembly GCA_032355705.1). Classification (NCBI taxonomy): domain Eukaryota; kingdom Viridiplantae; phylum Streptophyta; class Magnoliopsida; order Gentianales; family Rubiaceae; genus Rubia; species Rubia peregrina. Next base: position 9,058 of record JAULKK010012601.1, read on the forward strand.
CGTATTTCCACCATCTTGTTGTAAACCTCCTGAGCTTCTTTTCTAAACCTGTTATGGGCATATCCAGTAACCATGATATTCTAGAAGATCAAGTTCTTCAGAGGAAATGCATAGATAACTTTCCTAACAACATTTAAATGCATACACTTGGCATGCTTAGTCAAAGCATTTCCAACAACCACATTGAAATTGAATCCTGGTTTCATGGTGTGAGAACGAGTGATCATTCCCCACTGAACTGCTAAATAATCCCCCAGAGATGCTTAGAAGAATGGAATCAGTATAAAAACTGAGGTCAAAACACTCATATAGCATGTTATATGGGTATCCAATTGCTTCATCAAACTCACCAGCGGTTACATAACTAGTAATCATAGTGTTCCACATAACAACTTCATACTCTTTCATCACAGGAAAATGTCTCAAAGACCCAACAAGATAATTTTTTCCAAGATAATTGACAAAATTTCATTGCATACAAAAGTAAAGGAATCCAATTCCAATTCGGTAATATAACAATGGAGGTATTCACCGACTTGCACAACAACTCTATCAGCAATAGCTTCAAATAGAACAAAAATATATGTTCCCTCAATTGGTACCAAACTAGAGGAAAGTATCTTGTATAACAATTCCACAATGTTTTTCCCATTTCCTTGCTGCACACAACCTCCAATCAAAGCTACCAAAAAAACAAATGTGGTTGATCAAACTTCAGAAGATCATGCCATGCATCATCTATTCACCCAACTTTTGGTGAAGGTTAACTATCCCAGTCATCCGAAACTGATCAACTGTATCACCCATCTTAACAATCGTAACAGGCTGTCGTAATGACTCGGGAGATTCTAGCCAGTCAATAACCATAGCTAATGCATCAACCATATTATGCAGCCCTGGTATTACTCTTTGAACATTGACTACCCAAATTAGGATGAAATACGTACTAAAATCCATATCAAACCTCTTCTCAAAGCTTACAATTCCCAATTCATGCAAATTGAACTTATAAACACTCATATTGCCCTCAAATTTCCCTTTAGTCAATAGCATAACATGATCACAGAATAATCCCCCTAACATCTCATTTTCTCCAACAATCTTAGTAACAACAT
>JAULKK010012611.1:0-10171 GCA_032355705.1 Rubia peregrina
TACACACAAATATATACACATATATATACATATATATAAGAAATTAAGGGGGGGGGGTTGGTTGGTTTGGGTTTCCTAAGTTATGAATTGAAAAACAAGACGACTAACATATAAAGGTGATTTGCTAATCACACAACAAACTAAGAAAAACGGACAAAAACACAAATGACAAAGCATTTATAGATCATAGAAGCAATCACTCATTTACTCATCTTCATTACCTATTGTGAATTGGGAGGCCATCGTCGTGCCTCTCAAAGATAGTATTTATAGGCCCTAATTGCGGCTAACTACTAGAGAGTAGCTAGTGGCAAGTCGGGTCATCCACGAGGAAAAGGGGGTTTCATAGAGTGTTAAATATAATTAAAAACACACAAAGATGTTACTTTAAGTGTGTGGTAACAAAGTGGGGGGTTTTGATTTAAAAAAAATATACTATGACTACTTTGAGAAACTAGATTAACCAATGATTAAAAATAACTATGTAAATATGATCACAACTAACACAAAAGATATAACTAAGATTATAAAGAGTCTTGGGTGTAATTGGTTTACATTTATAGTTATCCTTTGATCATAGACTAATCATCCTATTTTAATGCATTAACCACACATTGTGGAGAACTTGTCAACACCTTTCGAGTGAAGACATTTCTCACATCTCCTGAGTTATAGTTAAAGTGGGCGATCGACACCACACAATAACCCTTACCCTCGGGTCACTCTAAACGATCGGCGTCATGAACTTCCCCGAGAATAGCAATAAACATGGAGACCCAATACAACTACCACAATGTTCTACGAGTGAGAAACATATATAGCACAAGTATATCTACTAACAACGACTACGAGGATCGGCCTTCATGCTAGATGTTAGTGAGCCTTATCGATAATTAGGAAAACTCATTCAAATTTATCCTAAACCTAAGTAATTTCATCAATCAACAATCACAACTATTTGTCAACCCTAATTACAACCTAACGTCAATAAACAATAATCACATCGGCAAAATAAAAAATTCTTCCGGGTTTGACCTAAAACCTAGCAAACAATCAATTCACAATCTTCAACTGGTTGATCGTTCTAGTTTAAATCATGCATTAATCACACAACAAAGCACAAAACATACTTGATAATCAAAGCACAAAATAGGATAAACCAAATCTCACAAATTCATACTAGAAATGGTTACCAATTGCTCCAAAGAGTATATTTAGCCTAGATTATGAAAACCTATAACAAACGAACAAAAATCCATAATCCATGGTAAACATAGGAGAAAGGATGGAGAAATAAGTGCAAACTAGTGTTTTTAGATAGGAAATTCGAATAAGAAGAAGAGTTATGAAGAGAGAGGCTAAAATGAGTAATAAGGCTTCAGCCCAATCTGCCGTCTCTGCGGCTCGTAATGCAAAATCTTCCCAACATATCATTTTGTGTTTTCCTATGCTGCAGGCCGCAATACATCGATGCGGCTCACAATGATCAATCTTCCCCCTTCTTCTTTCTGTCACTATGAGTGAGCCGTTCATCCGTTTTGCTAGTTCTTGTAGCCATTTTTATAGTAATCGTGAAGAAAAATCAAATGATACTATCCATGGACACCAATTCATCTCAGATCATTCTTCCTCAACTACTTTTCATTCCTTTATCAATCTATCTTCTACCACTTTGTAAGTGGTCTTCCTTCTTTAACCATTCTTATGAATGACCTTCACTAAACTACTCGGAAGCTTACGAGAAATCTACAAATTAAACTCACAATAAGGACACCTTGACTGAGGGAAATAAGGACACTTTGTAAGTGGTCTTATGAATGACCAAAAATCCTTTAGACTCAAAATAAGTTACAAAATGAAGGATTTAGATACGAAAACCAAAAACGGTTATCTAAGCCCCTTATGATGTAAACCTACTTAAATTTAGTAATATTATAACAAAAAGATAACAAAAGAGATGTTAAATGCTTCGAAAAATACATGCATATGACGTCTCACAAATACCCCACACTTAAACCTTTACTCATCCTTGAGTAAACAAGAACACACAAAGACCTAAGTGTAAATTAGCATACAAAGGTTTTCCCAAAACACTCAACATTTTATTCCTAGACTACCCTAGCCCCCAAGACATAAGAATCTCTCACACTCTCACGTCTCAAAGTCTAAGATAATATAAATAACCATCATACCAATCAAAGGTGAGGTACAAAATACAAGTGTAAAACTAGCTTACTCTACCAAAGAAGCTACCAAATACACAAACTAAGAGAAGCATATAATGTTTCAATTTCTCTCATTTTGCCTAGGAGCCCTCTCGGATTTTCATCCTAGCTTCACACTTTTTTTCCTTTTTCAAGCTCACCCTTACATTTTCCCATAAAATATAGGACTCTCATTTTTACATAGATCGCCCTTTCAGGTTTTCAATCTATCCAGGTCCCCCAATTTCGCCTAAGTTGCCCTCTCAAATTTTCAACTCAGTGGGATTCTTTCTATTCTATTTTTTCATTTAAAATGCTCTCAAAAGAGCTACTTACTACAACTAACTAACTGCTAATCATAAGTATCATCTTATTCCCATCCCCCACACTTAAATATTGCATTGTTCTCAATGCAAATAAACATTCTAGAACAAATGTCAAGGAGAGAAAATGAGAGAATATTCATGATGAGTAACGAACACAAAAAACACACTTAGTAGCACAACTATAAGATCTAATGGACAAACTACCACAACCACAATATACTCTCCCCATTACCTCTATCATAAAGGTCTAATAACAACCACTATTATGCACAAAAAAATTGAATAGAGTATTGAAATTACAACGGAGGAGAGAGATACCTTTTTGGCTTCGAATTGTGCATTTCAGGTAGGTTGCGGGTAAATAGGTTTGAATGGAATTTAGTGGTGGTAGGGAAGGAATTTTTCACTTCGGAGATGGGGTAATGTGTGAGCATCGCAGACCCTGCACGTCTATACGGTCAGTGAGCTGAACTTCTCCTAGCCCCGGTTGCTCGCCCTTTTTTCGCTCCTTTTTCTCCAAAACCAAATGATTCCTACAAAAAAAATCATGCAATCCAAGTGTGATAGTATTCTAAGGGAAAATATAAAGAGAAGAAAAATCAATCATAAATTCCAATTAAAACAACAAATCTTCACAAATCAATCATTCCTACATAATTATCCTTAACAAAAAGGAAATTGTAATTACATCAGCAGAATGTCACGAATGACTATCCGGATGATCAAAACCAAGTTTATTTAACGTCATCGGCACAACGTACTCCCTTTTCAATCTTTATTTAAAACATTCTCCTGGTCTCCGAAATCACCATCCGTGATTCACCCATTCTTGTCTCCGCATGTATTGGTCTCCAACATTGTCTCACCTTAAACCTCATCTTCAAAGCCAAATGGAATTGTGCACCTCGTCCCTTGTCGAGTGGTTTTGGGAAAATTTTGGACTGAAGAGGGATTTGATGATGTTTCATCAGCACCTTCATTACTCGGTACAATTTAGTACTTGAGATATACTAGAAACTTGCTTAGATAGTTTACCATTCCCTTATCAACTTTAATCAAGTTAATCATGTGGTAATGTGCAAACTCATTGTGAGGCTCATGCATACTTTCAATTATAGTGACACCATGGCAAGACTTTTTATCCTTTGGAGGCTTTTTATCCTTGTAGATCTCATAACCTAATTCATTTCCATCAAAATCTAATGTCAATGTGACACTATGCACGTCGATCTTAGTTTTCACTATTTTAAATAATGATCTCCCTAACAAGATAAAGGATGCACTCTCATCGTGTGACATATCGAGAACATAAAAATTGGCAGGAAAAACTAATTTATTCGCTTTAACCAACACATCTCACACTAATTCCTTCGGAATAGCTTGGGAATGATCGGCTAGTTGTATGATCACCCTAGTTTCATGCAAAGTTCTTAAGTTAAGAGTTTTGTATAGAGAGCAGGGAATTACATTATTAGAGGCTCCTAGGTCTATCATTGCTTTTTCAAAAAAGAATCTTCCTATGACACAAGGGATAGTGAACATGCCGGAATCATTGCATTTAGGAGGTAGTTTCTTTTGAAAAAAACCGACACTTGTCCAACAATTTTAATTTTCCCAACATTTTTCAATGCTTTAGTTCTCTTAGGGGTGATAAATCTTTAAGGAATTTAGAAAACCTAGGCACTTGATTAATAGAATAAAAAGGGGAATGTTTACCTCACATTTGCGGAAAACCACAAAACTGGCTTTATTCTCATCCTTGCGATTCTTGTCCCGCAAAGCCGCCGGAAAATGTGGTGGTGGAAGGAATTTCTTGATTTCTCGCTTCTTCGGTGGTTGAGCGACACATCTTCGACCTCTTTGTCCTTCACTACAAGCTCATATTCCATTTCCTTCCCAATATTCATAATTTCTCAGGCTCCTTGGTTTCTTTACACTCCTAAAGGTGATTGAGCTTACATTTTGTCTCGGGTTCAATTCTGGTTGTGAGGGAATTTTTCTGGAATCCCTAGCCTCCTACCGAGCCATGGAAGTTGCTATTTGACCAACTTGGATTTCCAAACTCTTAAATCTCGCGGAAGAGCGGTCCTCCATGTTTGTGATTCTAGATGCGGTTCGGTCCTCCAAGTTAGTGACCATATTTGTTATAGCATGCCTGAGTTTCTCATGCTCCGACCTTGGCTTTCCTTCTCGAGGGTTAGTTGACCTTTCATCCATTGGTTAGGATTGTTGTTGAGCTTGATCGTGCCCTTGATTTCCTTGGAATTGGAGTTTCCCTCCTCAATGATTTGGTTGATACATACCTTGGCCACCTTGAGGGTTTGATGCACCTACTTGATCATCTCTCCACTTAAATTTTGGATGGTCTCTCCACCCGAGATTATAAGTCTTGGAGTGTGGATCATATTTCTTCTCATAGCCTTGACCCCATTAGAAACCTTGACTACCTTGGTAACCTCTATTCCCTTGGAACCCTTGGCCTTGTCCTCCTTATTAACCCATTGCCTTAGCCTCTTCAAATGTGTCGTCTTGGATTCTAGGACATGCATTGGTAGGATGTTCCAACGAACACACCACACAAGTCTTGACTTGATGCATCCTCCCCTTCATTAGCTCTTTCATCATGGAAGCTAAGGCTTACACTTTCTCCTTAAGCTTGGGGGTTTCTAGATTTGAAAGTTTTTGTACCCTTGTTCTTTCCCTCACGCCGAATTGTGTGGCCATACCTTCAAACAATGTCATGAATCTTTAGGGCTTTTGACTATTCTCATATCTTCAATTGACAATCCATCAAAGAAATAGTACACAAGATCTCCTTCCCATATGGGTGGTAGGGGCAACTAGCTAGCCTCCTCTTGAACCTCTCCCAATATTCATATAAAGATTCACCCAAATATTGGGAGGTGTTGCTTAGCTCCTTCTTTAAACCCACCAATTTAGATGCCAGAAAGAATTTCTCCAAGAACTTACGCTTCATATCCATCCATGAGGTTATACTTCCCGGGGGAAGATAGTATAACCAATCTTTGGCCACTTCTTTTAAAGAGAAAGGAAATGCCCGTAGATTGAAATTATGCTCCGAAACTCCGGTGGGCTTCATGTTCATTCTCACAAGGTGGAACTCAGATAAATTCTTGTTTGCATCCTCCCCACTAATCCTATGGAAAGATGGTAGACATTGAATCATCCCAAACTTGAGCTCACAAGTGATATTTTTCGGAAGAGGAGGGAAGATGATGCAAAGTGGTTGACTCTCTAGGTTAGGAGCCATGATCTCCCTCAAGGTTCTAGTATCATCCGCCATAGTTGGTGTAACTATTTCAAGGGGGTGCTTGAGTACCTTGGTTAGCAAAACGAGGTAGTCTCCTTGCTCTTCGGAGTGTACCAAAAAGATTGGGATCACAGTACAAGGGTTCTTGTTTATTAGTACGAATATCGACCATAAACCAAGAACCAAAGCAATACAACCTTATCCCAAGTAGCAATCACAAAAGCAAGCAAATGTCAACAACATACAAATAAAAAACACAAAAACACACAAAGAACTACATTAACACTTTCATAAATACGCATTTTCTCCGGTAGTGGCGCCAAAATTTGGGAGGCCGTTGTCGTGCCTCTCAAAGATAGTATTTATAAACCTTAATTGCATATAACTACTAAAGTAGATAATGGAAATTTGGGGTCGTCCACGAGGAAAAGAGGATTTTATTGAGTGTTAAATGTAGTTAAAACCACACAAAAATGTCACTCTACGTGTGTGGTAACAAAGTTTTTTGGGGGGGGGGGTTGGTTTTGGAAAACACTACGACTACTTTAAACTACTAAACTTGCAAACGATTACAAAGAACGATGTAAATACGATCACAACTAGCACACAAGATGGAATAAAGATGATAACGAGTATTGAGTGCAATCGGTTTACACTAGTTATCCTTTGAACATCGACTAATCATCCTATTTTTATGCATTAACCACATCTTGTAGAGAACTTGTCAACACCTTTTGAGTGAAGACATTTCTCTCCTCTCCTCGTTTATAGTTAAAGTGGTCGATCAGCGCCACACAATAACCTTTCCTCGCGGGTCACTGTAGAAGATTGACGCCACAACCTTCCTCGAGAATAGAAATAAACATTGAGACCCAGTACAACTACCACAATGTCCTACGAGCGAGAAACATATAGACAACACAATTATATCTACTAACAACGACTACGAGGATTGCCCTTCATGCTAGACGTTGTTAGAGAGCCACATCAATAATTAGGAAAATTCATTCAAATTCATCCTAAACCGAAGAAATTTTATCAATCAACAATCATAATTAGTTATCACCCCTAATTACAACCTAACGTCAATCAACAATAATCACATCGACAAAACGATAAATTCTTTTGGGTTTGACCAACAACCTAGCAAACAATCAATTCACAATCTTTAAGTAGTTGACCATCTTAATCTAAATCATGCATTAATCATAGAACAAAGCACAAAACATACTTGATAATCAAAGTACAAAGTAGGATAAACCAAATCTTACAAATTCATAAACTAGAAATGGTTACCAATTGCTCCCAAGAGTATATTTAGCCTAGATTATGAAAAACCATAACAAAAGAACAAAAATCTACGGTAAAAATAGGAAAAATAATGGAGAAATAAATGCAAAATATGATTTTTAGCGAGGAATATCAAATGAGAAGAAGAATTATGAGAAGAAGAATTATGAGAAGAAGAATTATGAAAATAGAGGTTAAAAAAGTAATAAGGCTTCAACCCAATCTACCGCTGCGGGCCGCAAGACATCTCTACGGCCCGTATTGCACAATCTGCCCAACATCATATTCTGCTGCAAGCCGCAATACATCGTTGTTGCCCACAATGATCAATCTGCCCCCTTCTTCTTTCTGTCACTACGAATGAGCCGTTCATCTGTTACTAGCTTTGATGAGCCAGTCCATGTGTGTGATTGGCCTAATATTTTGGTCGTGTATATACCAGTTATGTAAGTTAGTTATGTTCCATGCTCGTGACTGAATTTGAAAATCATCAAATAGGTACATGTAACATATAATCATGTAATATTGGTAGGTATAAAAACATCATTATTACAACTTGTGTAAGGACGGATATTGATGTTTTAGAACATTAACCAAAAAAATATAATAGGTTAACCACTGATATTGAAATATTAATACATAATTTAACTAGAATTGCTGGTACATTTTTATAGCTCCTGTCATAGTCTGGGCCTCACCTGTAAATATAGTTACTGGGTCTTTTATCCCATTTTTTTTACTGTATCTAGAAACCACACAAAAGTTCCTCTTTTTTTATCTCCTATAAATGCACACTCGAACATCATATTGTTTTAGTGGTTATTTATTCCCACAATTGGACCACAAACAAGATTATATTTGTTTGTCATATACGTGCAGTCGAATATCATAACGTCTTCGTATAGCAGGTAGTATTATTCCATCATTGCATCCCTCCAAAACAACACGATTATTTTTTCATCTTCATCCAGTTAAACCCTAAAGAATTATTATTATTTTTACCATATGATACAACTCTTTAATAATATTCTATGCATCACATCCTTCTATAACATTCATTCTTAATATCTTCACGTAACTTATATGGTCCTCCATTGGGCAACCTACATTCTCATCTCCTTAGGATGACACGCTAAATACCTGAAACTTGAAGTTTGCCTCATATTAGCAATTTCTATAGCCTCGGTCGCTCTTTCCTTTTCTTCAGCTATTTCCTTTCACTACGTCATCAAAAAGTTTATCCTGACTGAATATTCCAAATTTCTTTTGTAGTGAGAAAATCTTTGGTTTTTCTTCTCTCCTTTCTGGTTGTTGTGTTGGTGTGTGCTCAGTCCTTGAAACTGATCACCGTTCACAACACCATATGTAATACTTTTCTTTGACATATCCTTCATTTTTTGCCTCTGTGTGACTTCCTCACAACCAATCCAAGTTAAGTTGCATGTGCACGTTATAATATTTCGAGTTTTTGTCAAGATTATGTTTCTACTCCTTCTAAAGACTCAGTTTCCTATATCTCCAACAAATTTGGTAAATTATTGCATGAATCTTCATCTGCAAATATTATTATGGAATCATAGTCTGATTTTATTTGGTGTAGTGAATTTTCATATTAGTAAAAATGCCATGCTATATAATTACAACATCAAACCACATTGCATAAATATAATCTACTATAATTTACAACATCAATTACATGATGAATTTTTGCTAATGTATCATAACATCGTCTATTTTTTTAAACATCAAAACTTGTGTTTGTAACAGGAAATCTAGAGTATGCTTTTATTCATTAGTGGAGTAAATTAACATATTACTAAAACACCATGCTATATATTGGCAACATCTAACCATATAGTACAAACATCATCAGCTATAATCTACAACATCAATTACTTTCTGAATTTTAACATAATGTATGAGAGGCTTAACTATTTTGTTCTAAACATCAAACATGTTTATTTAACATGAAATCCAGTGTGTGAAACATCATCAATTTTTATTTTGTACATGTTATATTGACATTTGTGATCAATGTTTATCAATGTACGTTTTATGCCAAATCTCGTGAGATCAATGTCTCATATAAAATGTTTAAGTTGCAAGTAGAAACATGACCTATGAAATATTGACATTTTAAAGGATTGATGTTTTGTTCGTTGTTAAATTCAGTTTGATGTTTTTGTACGAAGTTGTGTTGTTGCAATGTCCTTACGATTGCTATCTGAGTGTTAATTTTTTGTTTACTTTCTTTTCTAATGTTGACGAGTTTTTAAATCTAGAGATATTCAAAATTTATCAAAGTCAACAAAGTACTGATGAATAAGGTGAAATCACATCAAAATTGATGATATGAATGACATGCCTGATCGTTTGTTGGTGTAGATCAATATTTTTTTTATTGATATTGATCGATGTTGTTGATCAATTTTTGTTGATGTTGATCAATAGTGATGAATAGCAATTACAGGAGAATTGGAGGCGGTGAATTTCTGCTTGAATTTTGGGGCGAAATTGTGATGGAAGAAGATTCATGTGGCAAGTGTGTTTTCCGTTCAACACTTTCATAAGAATCTGTGTTTTAGTTTTGGATTTTGTCTAATTGGATATCGGTTCTCCATCTTTCTCGCTGACCTCAAAAGAAATCTCAACCCCAAAATATTAGTAAATTGATCTTCAAATATGATTTGCTCTTTAGCCAATATTAATCATACTGTAAAATGGTAGTGCAGAATACCGTATCTATATTAAAAAATGAGATGTCTTCATTTAATTCACACAAAAAAGCGGATTGAAATGCAGTGTTACTTAGCTTTTATTAAATAAATTGATAAAATTAAATAAGGACCTGATGATTGGATGGTTCTCATTGGATTTTATGATAACATCACAATCAAAATATGATAATAATAAAGAGAATGAAAGTACACGCGTAAAGAAGACGATGAAAATGTGGATCCACGTGGGTGTTTTTTTCCACAAACTTTTCATTTGTTTCTGTAATGAGTCCGTCTCCTGCGAGACCGTCTTACCGTAAGACCAAGGACTTACATTAATTTAAGGTAAAAGGCAAATCAAAT
>JAULKK010012620.1:0-10171 GCA_032355705.1 Rubia peregrina
ATGTATAGTAATTCGAGTACAATTGGTAACTCGATATAGCTTCCTTGTAGGAATCAATAATATCCTTAATTAGGATTAGATCACACGTCCCTTTATGGGCTTCGAGTTGGACCTTAAACGACACCCTAAGCTAGAAGCTCGTGGGCCTCGAAGGGTCGTGGCCCAGGTATCATCAGTTTTTTTCGCCCAATTGTCTCTTGTGGCCGTTCGGATCTAAACCCTGATTAGGGTCTGGTTTGGCCACTTCTTTCTCAGTCTCATACTTTTCTTTCTCATTTTTATGTGTCTCCGAGCCTCAATAACCTCAACTGCTGACAATGGAACTGATGTATACCTTGTTCTATTCTTAATCACAATAATCTTGTTAGTGTAACCATCATGCATAGGTTTACGATCAAACTGCCAAGGTGTTCCTAACAAAATATGACTAGCTTCCATAGGTATAACATCACATAAGATAGAATAAAGATATTTTCCGATCTTAAAGTTAATCATGCATTGCTTATTAACCTTCATCTCACCACTACCATTTAACCAAATAAGTTTGTAAGGTGATGGACGAGTAACAACAGGTAAAGACAATGATTTAACAAGAAGATTAGAAACAGTATTAGCACAAGAACCACCATCAATGATCAATAAACAATTCTTATCTTACATAGGGAAACAAGTATAAAAAATATTAATTCTTTGTACCTGAGTTTCGGCCACTTAAGAGTTTAAAGCTCTCAATGTCATGAAATTACCTTGTGTTTCTGGAGTTTATTTTTTACCATGATCATCTATGATAATTTCTTAATCTATTTGTTCTTCGCCAAATTCCTCAAGAGGAGGCATATCAGCGTATTAATATTATTCTTCACATTCCTCAATGGTTGCTAACACTCTAGCAGGGGGATATTTACCACCTACATGCCCTCTTTCTTTCCAATGAAAACAAGTAGTAGTGTTAACTGAAATCAAATTTGAAGAAGAGACATGAGACTTACTTGAATTTCTTGATGACTGTTGGCTAGAAACTTGAGGGATTGTTCTCCGATCAGTGGAACTGTAGGTCGGGTTAGAGTACACTTGACCCGAACCTCAGCCTCCTATGGAGGTGCTCCTGCATCGGCCAAAACTAGAGTTTCCAGAGTCAAACCCTGAACATTGACTTGGAAAACTGACTTTTTGCTTCCTTGGCCATAAAGTACTCTTAACCAACCTTTCTTTCATGAGTAAATCTTCCATAGAGATGTGGTGCTGAAGTCTGACTAGCGTTTGAAGGTTCTCCCGCAGTCCTTCGGTGAATCAATTTTTGATGAAAGCATCGTCTTCTCTCATTCCAACTCTTCTCATGGTCAACTTGAGATCTTTCCAGTACTCATCAGCCATGTGAGTTCCTTGCTTCATATTGGCTAAATAAGAGTGTTGTTCCATCAGATAAGTAGGAGGAACATGATAAGTACGAAGCTCGGTCTTCAATCTCTCCCTGGTGGAGATAGGATTCTTCCCAGAAAGCTGTCTCTTTTCCTCCACATTCTTCCACCACTCAGCTACATAATGTGTGAAGGAATAATGTGCCACTTTCACTTTCTCCTTTTCCCAATAATTTTTAAGATCAAATAGATTCTCAATTTGTCTCTCCCAATCAAGGTACTTCACCGGATTATGTTGACCATCGAATCGAGGGATCTCATACTTCAAACCCTTGATTTCTGTTTATGAATCCGAACTAGACCCTGATTCCAAACTATCGTGTGATCTCCTTTGGGAAGAATGATTTTCTCCATGGCGATGCTTTCTTGAAGATCCTCATCAAGATCGCCTTTCCGATTAATTTGATTCTTCATCGGAACAACCATAACCTTTGAATTTGTACACATCACCATGGGGATCTCCTCTCATGGTCATGTATTGAGGAGGGTAGTAGGTGCCATGGTGTCAATTTTTCTTGCCAACCTTTTCATCTCACTCATCATGGCAGTAAATCGATCGGGATCAAGAGGTTCGTTTGGCGTTCCCAACAATCTTGTGCTTCATCTCTTGTTTTCTCAGCACATCTACTATTATACGGGTTAGTCAGAGGCAAGTTATTGGGATCTTTCACAAAAGGAGGGATGAAAGGATTATCGTCCGCCATCTCTGCTAAACTGCTAATAAAAATAAATGGTTAGTAATAAAAAGTTCCCCCTCCTTTAATTTAGTAAGTTCACTCACCAAGTGTATAACACTCACAACTCACAAGGTGAAGGCTAATATGAGGGCAATTCGATCAAATAACCGCAATTCAAAGCAATTTCAGGAGTAAAGTACTGCATTATTTTGAAATTCAAAAATATATAAACTCAAAATTAGGCTATAAAATCTAGAATTAAAAATTCTACAAATAGTAAGGAACAAAATGCAATTTGAATGGCATGAATCGGAGCTGCAACGAAGAAGATATGATCAAAATAAGAATGCTTTATATAGACTTCAAAAAAATTCCAAGAATTAAAGAAACTTTTCCGAAACCAAAAAGGATTACGATTTTAATCTAAAATTCTTCTTGGATTCGAAAATACCTGAATTCTTACTGCCCAAGGTGCGATTTTCTACTCCAACTAGGATTCCTACTAGGATTTTGTTTTCCTTTTCTCAATCAGATTTTTCCTCTCTTTTGTTTCTTCTTTCTTTTTCAGCTATAAATTAACATCTTTCCAAGAATAAATCACACAAAATCAGATTCTTATTTTTTTAAAAAAAATCAGCCGTGTAACCCCAAAATATTTTCAAAAATTGCAAAACAGCCCCCAAACTTTCTAAAAATTGCAAAAAGGTTCAAATTTCCGATTTTCCAAATCCTAAATTTCCAATTATGAAAACCCAAAATCTACTGGCTTTTTTATTTTTGCTTTTTTTTGAACAATTAAAGCCTATATAAAAATGATGCCATCATCCTCACCACTTCCATCGCATTCTGATACGAATGTAGATGTTGCACGGGCCATACCTTTGGAACGGGCCGTGTTACCCTCACGTATCTTGCCACCCACACAGACTGTGTCACTTACACGGGTCGTGCCTCAGCTTAATCAAAGATTCAAGGATTATGTTCGGGATGCACTATGTGACATGGTTGGTCTTATGACTAGGGCAATGAATCGAAGAAACTTAGAGATTTTGCATTAAATGTTTTGATTGATCATATTCACGATGAAGAGTCAAAGAGTAATTTGAAATTTTCTTGGATTAATTGTGCAAGAATTTCTAAATGATGAATACAACATGAAGTACACTATACTTTTTTTACCACTAGGTTTTTTAGTGAGGTAGTGTGATCAATAATTTTAATTTACTTTATTTTAGAATAAGGCCTTGGATTCAGCCATATTAGCTTTGAAAGAGTCCAATTCGGTCATACCCTAATTTAGGGTTGAGAATATTCAATTCTGATGTGATAAGATTAGATTTGGTAAGATTAGATTAGATGATATTCATTCAAGCATGTAGCTTGTAGAATTTTGGTATACTTCAGTTATTTTAGGAAGTTTAGTTTGATATTGTTTTAGCTTCTTAAATCTACCATAAGTAACTCCAGTTTATAACAGGAATTACCAAATCTAATTTTCTTTCTGTTTGATGGCCAAACTCTATCCCTATAAATAGAGGGATAACATCAACGAATTACACACCTTCTTAAACATATAATAAGAATTTGAGTTCATACTAATTGTTTACTAAGCGTTAAACTGTTAGGTTTGTTTCCATTATAAAATAATGCTTATAACCATGGAATTCCTTGTGTTAATTTGGTGCAACTAGTGCTTGGATTCATAAATTAGTCCCTTGCGTTAGTGACGTTCTTAAAGTTGCGTCTTCTATCATATGTTTTTTTTGTTGACTTCGATGAAAAAGGAGTGCTACAGATGTTTTGGTATCGGGTGCTTCTCAAAATTCTGCAAGCAAAGTCTTCGAGAGTAGATTCATATCAGTTGGTATCAGGGCAAAGTAAAAGATCTCCTGTGGCCGAAAATCAACAAGGGTTTTCGAGTTTTGCATATTTTATTTTTGAAATTTATTTTTTCAATTTATAAACACTTTTGTGTCATATTCTAAATAATTTTGTTTGATATTTCTTACTAGGAGGATTTAATTAGGAGTCGAATAACAACGAAGGGTCTGAGAGTTAGAATACTTAGTTATTACTGTCCACCTTCACCTTCATCTTAGAATCAAGAGGACGTTGAATGGTCTAAGTATAAACAAGTACTATCTGCCTTCACCTCTCAGTTAGTTTCATAGGTTTTTTAAAAAAATATTCATTCATGGGTGCTGGGAAATGCTTGACACCAATTACAATAAGTGAAATTAACATCCAACTCAACTAACCTCTAGCAATAACTAGTCTATTGTAACAATATCTAAATTACTTGCCAACCAGACTGATCGTGTTTACTGTTACAGAATAAATATCCAATAAAACTGCAATATCACCATTGGGATATTAACTCGCTTCCCCGGAAAATCATGACCACTTGGCAGAGAGGAGCATACATCGTAGCAATCACTTTGCCAAACAGAAATCTATATGAACCGCAACACTACTTGATTCAAAGCACGATTATATTATTCAAGATGTAAACACATTGAAAAACACATATCTGATGCATTTATTTTAATGGAAACCTACAAAAGCGCAAACAAAATTGTAAAAATATGATCTGTACAACCAAGTCGAGAACAAAACATTAATGCAAATAACTAAATTGATTCGAAATCAAGAAAATAATAATATAATCTATCAAGTCGAAGAACAATACTATTGTATGAAGACAAGTCCATACTTATTCAATAATATAAATACTCAAAGAATACTAATTGAAAAATTATTGTTTTGCCATCTCCCCGTGATGAGAAGATGGGGAAAAGAAGATTGAAGAAAAATGTAGGGCTTGAGAAATACGAAACGGAGGTGCGGCAAGGCTGCAAAAGAAAATTTTAAATCTAACTATTAATGCATAGTTTCGTAGTTGTTAGTAGCATATACAGTTTATGTGGTTGTGTTATTTTCATCCACTATTCTGAAAATTATTGCATGCTCGTAATCCTTTTTTTTTTCTTTTTTCTTTCTTTGATTTCATTGATCTTGAATTCGTTCATGAGTTTTTGATTATACTGTATAAAAAATAGAGTTTTTTTTTTCATTTCTAGATAAAGTGTCATATTCTTGATCCTTACGACCTTCAATACCTCGAAGTTCATTTGAAGTGAGAAGAAGTTTTCTCGGATTTCTTATTCCAAACGTTTTAAAGACGTGCAAAAATAGTTATATTTTTTTTATAAAAAAAAGGTAATTAGATTTTTGGGTTTGAAATGCGTGGCATTGGGGCTTAGATCCAAAATATTGGGGTTGATTTGCTATTTTTAAAGCTTGGAGGTTGTTTTGCAAAATTTTCTAATTTAGGATTGTAATTGAATTCTACTTACTTGGGGAATAAGAATCTTATTTGGGAAGGAAAATGTTGCTGAAATATTAGAATTGGAGTTGAAAAAGAAGGAAAATTCTGATTTGGAAGAAAAACGTATCCTAGTTGGAATAGGAAAAGAAAATTAAAATACATTCGAATTAGGAAATAAAGGGGAAGAATCGGCGCAGCAGTAAATTAGGAAAAATAATATTCTTACAAGTATTTGGGTATTTAATCCCATTTGGTTTAGGAGAAAAGGTAATTGAATTTTCAAAACTTTTGGTGCCTATTTAAAGTGTTTTTTTCTTTTGATCATAACTCAGTCGATATATCTCTGATTCAAGTCATTCAAATATCACTTTGTTCCTTATTCTATTAAGATTTTTTAATTCTAATTCATAGAGCCAATTTTGGAGGTTATCGTTTTGTAATTTTGAAATAAGAACTGTTTTACTGATTACCTGCTTTTATTGAAACTGCTTTGATTTGACTGATTTCACTCGTCCTAGCTTTTCCTCTTGAGTTGTGAGTCTTATAAACTTGGTGAGTGAACTAATAAAAAATGGGAAAGGGAGGATGCTTTCTACAAAAAAAATTCCTTTGTTCTTCTTAGCAGGAAAGGCGGACGAAAATCCATTTGTCCCGCCTTTTGTTGGCAATCCCAACAATCTACCATTGAAGACTAATCCCAATGGTCTATGTGTCTGTTAACCACATGAGGAACCAAAAAAAGTTGGGCGCACATATGGATCAAACTAGATGAATCTCTTGATCAAGACCGGCTTCCTGTTGCGATAACTGCGCTCATGAGTGATTTGCAAAGATTGGCAAAATAGGTCGACAACCTAGCCAAAACGATGCATCCACCATCCACCAAAAAATATTTTATCCATTTCGCCCGCATTTTCATAGTTATGCCAGATCGGAGGAAGAATATGTACATTCTTCGGAAAGACAATCACACTGAAGGCCTTCTAGGAAGCATCGTAAAATTAGAAGACATTCCCGAAGGATGCCAAGTTTGGACTGTGCAGAGAGTTCAGTTTCTTCCCACGACATTAAAGGCTTAAAATATGACATTCCCAATTTGATGGAGCTTTGAATCCAACAAAGTATCTTGATCGAGAAAAACGGGTTGAAAACCTGTTTGATCTCAACAACTACAGGGAGAAAGAGAAATTGAAATTGGCACAGTATTCCGTCACGGACTATGCGGCCGGGAAGTATTTCAAGGAAACAAGATCATATGTCGGGAATAATTTCAAGGAAACAAGATCATATGTTGGGATGAAGCCAATTGCAACTTGGAAAAGACTGAAGACTGAGATTCACTTATATCATGTTCCACCCACATACCTGATGGAACACCACTTTCTACTTAAGCAATATGAAGCAAGGAAATCAATCTGTAGATGAATACTGGAAAGATCTTGAACCATGAGATGGTTGAAGGAAGACGTCACATTTTTAAAGAATAAATTTATGTAGAGTTTATGGGAAAATCTCCAAGTACTGGTTAAGCATCGAAATCATGTGTCGATAAGAGACATATTGGTGAAAGCCTGTTTGGTTGAAAACACCTTGAGGCAAAAAAAAAATACTACACAGTTCGGGTTTTCCAATAAAAGACCAGGGTTTAATTCGGGAAGCTCCAGTTTTGGCCGAGGTAGAGGGAATACCATGGGTGATTCTTAAAATTTAGGCCATGTCCAGTTCAGATTATTTGAACTGCTTTCATCTCATCTCAGCTCTAATAATCTCATCACAGCTCTAATAATGTCAAATAATCTCAGCTCATTTCCAGTAATCTTAGCTCAACTCGAGTACTCTCAACTCGACTCCAATAATCTCAGCACAGCTCTTCTCAGCTCCAATAATCTCATCTCATCTCTTGTCAGCTCTAATAATCTTAGTTAAAGCTTCTTTCAACTCTTAAAAAAAATCAATTTAGATCATATGAAATTTATTATAAACATCAAGCTTTTAGTAATATTGTTTAAATCGGAACATATAATAGCTAGATATTTTTACTAATGGCACTTTAACCCTAAACAAACAGAATTTAAGGAACTTATCAGATTCCTATCATGCATTGTTATTAGGTTTGTTTGGTGTGCTAGGAATAAACAAATGTTTGAAAATACCTAACCAAATACCAGGTCAATAATCAAAAACATTTTGATTCAGTACAAAGATATTCTGATGGGATATAAACTGAAGTTCTCTTGGAACTAACACTGGCTTGGCCTAGGCTCTCCGTGAAAGGAACAATCCAAAGAAAGGCTATAGAATAGTCTCCTGGAATTTTCAAACTGGGTTTAAACTCAACACAGATGGTTCTGTTCTTCATAATGGTTATGGGGGTGCAGGTTGTATCATCAGAGATTAGAAGGGGAACCATAAATTAGTCAGCAACTAAGTCATTACTACACAGACTGGAGCTGGCCGTTCAATATAAGATCACAAAACTACAGGTGGAATGTGACTCAGAACTATCGGTGATTTTTTTTCTTTTTTGGAACGTTTTAAACTTTCATTCAAACACCCCAAAACATGTACATATTTTCTTCTTACAAAATCTCCTATCTTTTCTACTTGTATTATAACATAAGTTTAGCACGATGTTTTTGCAATTTGAATTCATCCAACTCCTAAACACTATACATTAAAAGAAATTATGAACATTAGAACTCTACCTTCTCCTTTGAAACAAACTTCATTTCTCCAAGTTCAAATTCCATATATGGTTTCCACCACTACAATTTTCAGCATTTGCGCCTTCCATCCTCTCCCCTTACATTTCTGTACTAGCATTGCCATCTGCTCATCCCTTTTTTTTGGTTCTCCATCAAACTGCAACCATCTCAACACTTCAGACCAGACCGCCTTCATTTCGTTTCATTCAAAGAACACATGCTGTACCGATTCCTCACCCTTACAAAACAGACATTTACTATCCAGTTGCATCCCAATTTTCTTCAATCTATCCTTCGTAGGTAGGCGCTTATAGCAGCTTATCCATATGACAAATATTTCCACTAGTCTCGCCATATTTGCACACAGGAGCTTCCCCCAGTCAACCTTCAGGTTCTCAGGCCTGAGTTTCTAATATAACTTCTGCTTAATGAATTTACTGGACTTAAACTGACTTCTCCATACCTCCTTGTTTTGCACCGTGTTTCAGCATTTCCATAACCCCTTCAGTATCCATGAATAGCTTGATGGAAATATCATAGTAATCATCTCCTTACCTTTGACATAATATGTGTGTATCCATCTGATCCAAAGCCGAACAGATTTTCTACACAAGTTCCATAGTAAGTTTCTCCTACAGGTCATGTTCCACTCCTGCAGTGCAATAACATTCAGTCCTACAGTACCATTAGGTTTACAAACCTTTTCCCACTCAATTGGCGACTTTCTTGTGATCTCATCCCCAATTCTCCAAATATATGACCTGCACAGTGCTTCAAAATGCTTCAAAATAGTCTTTGGCAGTGGAAATACCTGCATCCAATAGTTAGCAACTGAGAATAATACACTTTTAACGAGTTGTAACCTCTCCGCAAAGCTTAGTATTTTCCACTCCAATGTTTCAGCTTCTCCACCACCTTGTCAATCAACTACTGACACATAGCCACTGTTAATATCTTACTTGCCAATAGCACCCCCAGGTACTTGAATGGTAATTTTCCCTCTTCGAATCCTGTGATATTTAGAATGACTGCCTTTTGACTCTCTTCAACAGTACCAAATACATTTACTTTTACTAACCTTTAAACCGGTTGATTCTTCAAACGTCTGATAAGCTCCCATCAAAATCTCAACTGATTTAGCTTCCCCCCGTGACAATAATAGGATATCATCAGTAAAATATAGGTTTATGATCTTCAATAGTTCACAGCTCGGATAAAATTTAAATCCCTTATAACAGCCAATATCATGTACACACCTCGATGTATTCCATAACTATGACAAACAGTAACACTGAGATGGGATCTCCCTGTATTAATCCTCTTCTAGCCTGCACCACTCTTCTAGCCTGTCTTAATCCTCTTCTAGCCTACCATTCACAACATAGCGATAGGATGCAGTCGAAACACAAGTCATAACCCAATTAATGAACTTTTCAGGCGATCCCATATCCTTCATTATCTCCTCTGGGGCCTCCCATTGAACCTTATCATAAGCCTTTTGCATGTCCATTTGAATTGTACATATAGGTTCACTATTTTTCCTAATGTACTGTCAGTTTTACGACAATGATTCATTCTATTAGCCACAACCAGGCAACACATATATACACAAAGCTATACAAGAACTTGTGTTTCACTACAACTCTAACTTGTGATCTCTAAAGATACTATCTTAACTAACCAAGATACGATCTTATTCCAATATGTACCCCTTCAGTAATTCATAAGCCAACAAAATGTGGTCATGGAAACTTCTCCCTCGCACAAACGCTGCCTGACTCTCTTTTACCAGATCACTTAAAACTTTACATAGCCTTTTAGTAAGGATTTTAGAGATAATTTTGTATAGTTTAGAACAACAGGAAATAGATCTGAAATCCTTGACTTTCATTACCATAAAATGCTCACCTCCAATAATCGGATGTCAACTCAAATAATCTCATGGTAATAGAATATTAAATGAATTAGAATCAGGTTAAGAGAGGAATACCCTTTATGATTGATTTTGTATATATATCATTTTTCATATCTGATTCTGTCTTG